>CM065591.1:195131859-195148777 GCA_033119425.1 Bufotes viridis | reverse complement strand
AAAATAGCAATACCTTGAATCTGGTGTTCCAGTAGTGGATGGCAAAGTATAATAGTGTAAGCCAAAACATACATTTTGTTCTGGGGCTAAATTCAATTGCCAAAATAGCAATACCTTGAATCTGGAGTTCCAGTAGTTGCTGGCAAAGTATAATAGTGTCCGCCAAAACATATATTTTGTTCTGAGGTGAAATTTAATTGCCAAAATAGCAATACCCTGAATCTGGTGTTCCAGCAGTTGCAGGCCAAGTGTTAATCTGTTCGTAAAAGGGTATATTTTGTTCTGGGGTCAAATTAATTTGTCAAAATAGCAATACCCTGAATCTGGCGTCCCAGCTGTGGCAGGCCAAGTGTTAATCTGTCATTTAAAGAGTATATTTTGTTCTGAGGTAAAATTCAAATGATAAAATAGCAATAGCCTGAATCTGGTGTTCCAGTAGTGGCTGGCAAAGAAGTATCAATGTCCGCCAAAACATATATTTTGTTCTGGGGTGAAATTCAATTGCCAAAATAGCAATACCATAAATCAGTGGTTTCAGCTGTGGCTGGCAAAGTTTAATAGTGTCCTGTAAAGGGTATATTTTGTTCTGTGTTTAAATTCAATTGCCAAAATAACAATACCCTGAATCTGGTGTTCCAGTAGTGTCTGGCAAAGTATAATAGTGTCCGCCAAAACATATATTTTGTTCTGGGGTGAAATTCACTTGCCAAAATAGCAATACCCTAAATCAGGTGTCCCAGCACTGTCTGGCAAACTATAATAGTGTCCGCCAAAACATATATTTTGTTCTGGGGTGAAATTCACTTGCCAAAATAGCAATACCATAAATCTGGTGTCCCAGCACTGGCTGGCAAACTATAATAGTGTCCACCAAAACATATATTTTGTTCTGGGGTGAAATTCACATGCCAAAATAGCCAACCCCTAAATCTGGTGTCCCAGCAATGGCTGGCAAACTATAATAGTGTCCACCAAAACATATATTTTGTTCTGGGGTGAAAATCAATTGCCAAAATATCAATACCATAAATCTGGTGTCCCAGAACCGGCTGGCAAACTATAATAGTGTTCGCCAAAACATATATTTTGTTCTAGGGTGAAATTCAATTGCCAAAATAGCAATACCGTAAATCTGGTGTCAAAGCTGTGGCTGGCAAAGTAAAATTTTGTCAGCCAACACATATATTTTGTTCTGGGGTGAAATTCTGTTGCCAAAATAGCAATACCCTGAATCTGGTGTCCCAGCTGTTGCAGGCCAAGTGTTAATCTGTCCGTAAAAGGGTATAATTTGTTCTGGGGTGAAATTCAATTGCCAAAATATCAATACCTTGAATCTGGTGTTCCAGTAGTGGCTGGCAAAGTATAATAGTGTCCGCCAAAACATATATTTTGTTCTGGGGTTAAATTCAATTGCCAAAAAAGTAATACCATAAATCTGATATCACAGCTGTGGCTGGCAAAGTATAATATTGTCCACCAAAACATATATTTTATTCTGGGGTGAAATGCAATTGCCAAAATAGCAATACCATAAATCTGGTGTTCACAGCTGTGGCTGGCAAAGTATAATAGTTGTCCGCCAAAACATATATTTTGTTCTGGGGTGAAATTCAATTGCCAAAATAGCAATACCCTGAATCTGGTGTTCCAGCAGTTGCTGGCCAAGTGTTAATCTGTTCGTAAAAGGGTATATCTTGTTCTGGTGTCAAATTCATTTGTCAAAATAGCAATACCCTGAATCTGGTGTCCCAGCTGTGGCAGGCCAAGTGTTAATCTGACCTTTAAAGGGTATATTTTGTTCTGGGGTAAAATTCAAATGCTAAAATAGCAATAGCCTGAATCTGGTGTTCCAGTAGTGGCTGGCAAAGAAGAATACTGTCCGCCAAAACATATATTTTGTTCTGGGATGAAATTCAATTGCCATAAATAGCAATACCATAAATCAGTGGTTTCAGCTGTGGGTGGCCAAGTTTAATAGTGTCCTACAAAGGGTATATTTTGTTCTGTGGTGAAATTCAATTGCCAAAATAGCAATACCCTGAATCTGGTGTTCCAGTAGTGTCTGGCAAAGTATAATAGTGTCCGCCAAAACATATATTTTGTTCTGGGGTGAAATTCACTTGCCAAAATAGCAATACCCTAAATCAGGTGTCCCAGCTACTGGCTGGCCAAACTATAATAGTGTCTGCCAAAACATATATTTTGTTCTGGGGTGAAATTCAATTGCCAAAATAGCAATACCATAAATAGCAATCTGGTGTTCCAATAGTGGCTGGCAAAGTATAATAGTGTCCACCAAAACATGTATTTTGTTCTTGGATGAAATTCAATTGCCAAAATAGCAATACCATAAATTTGGTGTCACAGCTGTGGCTGGCAAAGTATAATATTGTCCGCCAAAGCATATATTTTGCTCTAGGGTGAAATTTAATTGCCAAAATAGCAATACCCTGAATCTTGTGTTCAAGCAGTTGCAGGCCAAGTGTTATTCTGTTCATAAAAGGGTATATTTTGTTCTGGGGTGAAATTCAATTGCCAAAATAGCAATACCCTTAATCTGTTGTCCCAGCTGTTGCAGGCCAAGTGTTAATCTGTTCGTAAAGGGTATATCTTGTTCTGGGATGACATTCAATTGCCAAAATAGCAATACCCTGAATCTTGTGTTCAAGCAGTTGCAGGCCAAGTGTTAATCTGTTCATAAAAGGGTATATTTTGTTCTGGGGTGAAATTCAATTGCCAAAATAGCAATACCCTTAATCTGGTGTCCCAGCTGTTGAAGGCCAAGCGTTAATCTGTCCGTAAAAGGAAATATTTTGTTCTGGGGCTAAATTCAATTGCCAAAAAAGCAATACCTTGAATCTGGTGTTCCAGTAGTGCATGGCAAAGTATAATAGTGTAAGCCAAAACATACATTTTGTTCTGGGGTTAATTTCAATTGCCAAAATAGCAATACCATAAATCTAGTGTCCCAGCTATGGCTAGCAAAGTAGAATATTGTCCGCCAAAACATATATTTTGTTCTAGGGTGAAATTCAATTGCCAAAATAGCAATACCATAAATCTGGTGTCACAGCTGTTGCAGGCCAAGTGTTAATCTGTCCGTAAAAGGGTATGTTTTGTTCTGGGATTGCCAAAATAGCAATACTTTGAATCTGGAGTTCCAGTAGTTGCTGGCAAAGTATAATAGTGTCCGCCAAAACATATATTTTGTTCTGAGGTGAAATTCAATTGCCAAAATAGCAATACCATAAATCAGTGGTTTCAGCTGTGGATGGCCAAGTTTAATAGTGTCCTGTAAAGGGTATATTTTGTTCTGTGGTGAAATTCAATTGCCAAAATAGCAATACCCTAAATCAGGTGTCCCAGCACTGTCTGGCAAACTATAATAGTGTCCGCCAAAACATATATTTTGTTCTGAGGTGAAATTTAATTGCCAAAATAGCAATACCCTGAATCTGGTGTTCCAGCAGTTGCAGGCCAAGTTTTAATCTGTTCGTAAAAGGGTATATTTTGTTCTGGGGTCAAATTCATTTGTCAAAATAGCAATACCCTGAATCTGGCGTCCCAGCTGTGGCAGGCCAATTGTTAATCTGTCATTTAAAGAGTATATTTTTTTCTAGGGTAAAATTCAAATGATAAAATAGCAATAGCCTGAATTTGGTGTTCCAGTAGTGGCTGGCAAGGTAGAATAATGTCCGCCAAAACATATATTTTGTTCTGGGGTGAAATTCAATTGCCAAAATAGCAATACCATAAATCAGTGGTTTCAGCTGTGGCTGGCCAAGTTTAATAGTGTCCTGTAAAGGGTATATTTTGTTCTGTGGTGAAATTCAATTGCCAAAATAGCAATACCCTAAATCAGGTGTCCCTGCACTGTCTGGCAAACTATAATAGTGTCCGCCAAAACATATATTTTGTTCTGGGGTGAAATTCAATTGCCAAAATAGCAATACCATAAATCTGGTGTCCCAGCACTGTCTGGCAAACTATAATAGTGTCTGCCAAAACATATATTTTGTTCTGGGGTGAAATTCACATGCCAAAATAGCAAACCCCTAAATCTGGTGTCCCAGCACTTGCTGGCAAACTATAATAGTGTCCATCAAAACATATATTTTGTTCTGGGGTGAAATTCAATTGCCAAAATAGCAATACCATAAATCTGGTGTCCCAGAACGGGCTGGCAAACTATAATAGTGTTCGCCAAAACATATATTTTGTTCTGGGGTGAAATTCAATTGCCAAAATAGCAACACCATAAATCTTGTGTCCCAGAACGGGCTGACAAACTATAATAGTGTTTGCCAAAACATATATTTTGTTCTAGGGTGAAATTCAATTGCCAAAATAGCAATACCATAAATCTGGTGTCAAAGCTGTGGCTGGCAAAGTAAAATTTTGTCAGCCAAAACATATATTTTGTTCTGGGGTGAAATTCTGTTGCCAAAATAGCAATACCCTGAATCTGGTGTCCCAGCTGTTGCAGGCAAAGTGTTAATCTGTCCGTAAAAGGGTATAATTTGTTCTGGGGTGAAATTCAATTGCCAAAATATCAATACCTTGAATCTGGTGTTCCAGTAGTGGCTGGCAAAGTATAATAGTGTCCGCCAAAACATATATTTTGTTCTGGGGTGAAATTTAATTGCCAAAAAAGCAATACCCTGAATCTGGTGTTCCAGCAGATGCTGGTCAAGTGTTAATCTGTTCGTAAAAGGGTATATCTTGTTCTGGGGTCAAATTTATTTGTCAAAATAGCAATACCCTGAATCTGGCGTCCCAGCTGTGGCAGGCCAAGTGTTAATCTCTCATTTAAAGAGTATATTTTGTTCTGGGGTAAAGTTCAAATGATAAAATAGCAATAGCCTGAATCTGGTGTTCTAGTAGTGGCTGGCAAAGTATAATAGTGTCCGCCAAAACATATATTTTGTTCTGGGGTTAAATTCAATTGCCAAAATAGCAATACCATAAATCTGCTGTCACAGCTGTGGCTGGCAAAGTATAATATTGTCCGCCAAAACATATATTTTATTCTAGGGTGAAATGCAATTGCCAAAATAGCAATACCATAAATCTGGTGTCACAGCTGTGGCTGGCAAAGTATAATGTTGTCCGCCAAAACATATATTTTGTTCTGGGGTGAAATTCAATTGCCAAAATAACAATACCCTGAATCTGGTGTTCCAGCTGTTGCAGGCCAAGTGTTAATCTGTTCGTAAAAGGGTATATCTTGTTCTGGGATGACATTCAATTGCCAAAATAGCAATACCCTGAATCTGGTGTCACAGCTGTGGCAGACCAAGTATTAATCTGCCCTTTAAAGGGTATATTTTGTTCTGGGGAAAAATTCAATTGCCAAAATAGCAATACACTGAATCTGGTGTTCCAGTAGTGGCTGGCAGAGTATAATAGTGTCCGCCAAAACATGTATTTTGTTCTTGGATGAAATTCAATTGCCAAAATAGCAATACTATAAATTTGGTGTCACAGCTGTGGCTGGCAAAGTATAATATTGTCCGCCAAAACATATATTTTGTTCTAGGGTGAAATTCAATAGCCAAAATAGCAATACCCTGAATCTGGTGTTCCAGCAGTTGCAGGCCAAGTGTTAATCTGTTCATAAAAGGGTATATTTTGTTCTGGGATGAAATTCAATTGCCAAAATAGCAATACCCTTAATCTGGTGGCCCAGCTGTTGCAGGCCAAGTGTTAATCTGTTCGTAAAAGGGTATATCTTGTTCTGGGATGACATTCAATTGCCAAAATAGCAATACCCTGAATCTGGTGTTACAGCTGTGGCAGACCAAGTGTTAATCTGCCCTTTAAAGGGTATATTTTGTTCTGGGGTAAAATTCAATTGCCAAAATAGCAATACCCTGAATCTGGTGCTCCAGTAGTGGCTGGCAGAGTATAATAGTGTACGCCAAAACATGTATTTTGTTCTTGGATGAAATTCAATTGCCAAAATAGCAATACTATAAATTTGGTGTCACAGCTGTGGCTGGCAAAGTATAATATTGTCCGCCAAAACATATATTTTGTTCTAGGGTGAAATTCAATAGCCAAAATAGAAATACCCTGAATCTGGTGTTCCAGAAGTTGCAGGCCAAGTGTTAATCTGTTCATAAAAGGGTATATTTTGTTCTGGGATGAAATTCAATTGCCAAAATTGTAATACCCTTAATCTGGTGGCCCAGCTGTTGCAGGCCAAGTGTTAATCTGTCCTTAAAAGGAAATATTTTGTTCTGGGGTTAAATTCAATTGCCAAAATAGCAATACCGTAAATCTGGTGTCAAAGCTGTGGCTAGCAAAGTTAAATTTTGTATGCCAAAACATATATTTTTTTCTGGGGTGAAATTCTGTTGCCAAAATAGCAATACCCTGAATCTGGTGTCCCAGCTGTTGCAGGCCAAGTGTTAATCTGTCCGTAAAAGGGTATAATTTGTTCTGGGGTGAAATTCAATTGCCAAAATATCAATACCTTGAATCTTGTGTTCCAGTAGTGGCTGGCAAAGTATAATAGTGTCCTCCAAAACATATTTTGTTCTGGGGTTAAATTCAATTGCCAAAATTGCAATACCATAAATCTGGTGTCAGAGCTGTGGCTGGAAAAGTATAATATTGTCCGCCAAAACATATATTTTGTTCTGGGGTGAAATTCAATTGCCAAAATAACAATACCCTGAATCTGGTGTTCCAGCAGTTGCAGGCCAAGTGTTAATCTGTTCATAAAAGGGTATATTTTGTTCTGGGATGAAATTCAATTGCCAAAATAACAATACCCTGAATCTGGTGTTCCAGCAGTTGCAGGCCAAGTGTTAATCTGTTCGTAAAAGGGTATATCTTGTTCTGGGGTGACATTCAATTGCCAAAATAACAATACCCTGAATCTGGTGGCCCAGCTGTTGCAGGCCAAGTGTTAATCTGTCCGTAAAAGGAAATATTTTGTTCTGGGGCTAAATTTAATTGCCAAAATAGCAATACCTTGAATCTGGTGTTCCAGTAGTGGATGGCAAAGTATAATAGTGTAAGCCAAAACATGTATTTTGTTCTTGGATGAAATTCAATTGCCAAAATAGCAATACCATAAATTTGGTGTCACAGCTGTAGCTGGCAAAGTATAATATTGTCCGCCAAAACATATATTTTGTTCTAGGGTGAAATTAAATTGCCAAAATAGCAATACCCTTAATCTGGTGTTCCAGCAGTTGCAGGCCAAGTCTTCATCTTTTCGTAAATAAAAGGGTATATTTTGTTCCGGGGTTAAATTCAATTGCCAAAATAGCAATACCCTGAATCTGGTGACCCAGCTTTTGCAGGCCAAGGGTTAAATTGTCCGTAAAAGGAAATATTTTGTTCGGGGAAATTCAATTTCCCAAATATCAATACCTTGAATCTGGTGTCCCAGAACTGGCTGACAAACTATAATAGTGTCCACCAAAACATATATTTTGTTCTGGGGTGATTTTCAGTTGCCAAAATAGCAATACCCTGAATCTGGTGACCCAGCTTTTGCAGGCCAAGTGTTAAATTGTCCGTAAAAGGAAATATTTTGTTCTGGGGTGAAATTCAATTGCCAAAATAGCAATACCATAAATCTGGTGTCCCTGAATGTGCTGGCAAACTATAATAGTGTCCGCCAAAACTTATATTTTGTTCTGGGGTGAAATTCAATTGCCAAAATAGCAATACCATAAATCTGGTGTCCCAGCACTGGCTGGCAAACTATAATAGTGTCCGTAAAAAATATATTTTGTTCTGGGGTGAAATTCAATTGCCAAAATAGCAATACCATAAATCTAGTGTCACAGCTGTGGCTGGCAAACTATCATACTGTCCGTCAAAACATATATTTTGTTCTGGGGTGAAATTAAATTTCCAAAATAGCAAAACCTTGAATCTGGTGTTCCAGTAGTGGATGGCAAAGTATAATAGTGTCAGCCAAAACATATATTTTGTTCAGTTGTGAATTTCAATTGCCAAAATAGCAATTCCATAAATCTGCTGACACAGCTGTAGCTGGCAAAGTATAATATTGTCCGCTAAAACATATATTTTGTTCTTTGGTGAAATTCAATTGACAAAATAGCAATACCTTGAATCTGGTGTTCCAGTAGTGGCTGGCAAAGTATAAAAGTGTCCGCCAAAACATATATTTTGTTCTGGGGTGATATTCAATTGCCAAAATAGCAATACCATAAATCTGGTGTCCCAGAACGGGCTGGTAAACTATAATAGTGTCCGCCAAAACATATATTTTGTTTTGGGGTGAAATTCAATTGCCAAAATAGCAATACCATAAATCTGGTGTCCCAGCCCTGGCTGGCAAACTATAATAGTGTTCGCAAAAACATATATTTTGTTCTAGGCTGAAATTCAATTGCCAAAATAGCAATACCGTAAATCTAGTGTCACAGCTGTGGCTGGCAAACTATCATAATGTCCTTCAAAACATATATTTTGTTCTGGGGTTAAATTCAATTGCCAAAATAGCAATACCTGAATCTGGTGCCCCAGCTGTTGCAGTCCAAGTGTTAATCTGTCCGTAAGAGGAAATATTTTGTTCTGGGGTGAAATTCAATTGCCAAAATAGCAAAACCTTGAATCTGGTGTTCCAGTAGTGGATGGCAAAGTATAATAGTGTCAGCCAAAACATACATTTTGTTCAGGGGTGAATTTCAATTGCCAAAATAGCAATACCCTGAATCTGGTGCCCCAGCTGTTGCAGGCCAAGTGTTAATCTGTCCTTTAACCACTTCAGCCCCCTAGCTTAAACACCCTTAATGACCAGGCCACTTTTTACAATTCCGCACTACACTACTTTCACCGTTTATTGCTCCGTCATGCAACTTACCACCCAAATGAATTTTACCTCCTTTTCTTCTCACTAATAGAGCTTTCATTTGGTGGTATTTCATTGCTGCTGACATTTTTACTTTTTTGCTATTAATCAAAAATTACCGAAATTTTTGCAAAAAATGACATTTTTCACTTTCTGTTGTAAAATTTTTCAAAAAACTACATTTCTATATAAATTTTTCTCTAAATTTATTGTTCTACATGTCTTTGATAAAAAAATCCAATAAGTGTATATTTATTGGTTTGGGTAAAAGTTATAGCGTTTACAAACTATGGTGCAAAAAAGTGAATTTCTGCATTTTGAAGCAGCTCTGACTTTCTGAGCACCTGTCATGTTTCTTCAGGTGCTAGAATGTCAGGAAAGTATAAATACCCCCCAAATTACACCATTTTAGAAAGAAGACACCCCAAAGTATTCGCGGAGGGGCTTGGTGAGTTCATGTATCATTTCATTTTTTTTCACAAGTTAGCGGAAAATGACACTTTCTGAGAAAAAAAAAAAAAGTTTCAATTTCTGATAACTTCTGGCAAAAAAAAAAAATCTCAGACGGACTCACTATGCCCCTCAGTGAATACCTTGGGGTGTCTACTTTCCGAAATGGGGTCATTTGTGGGGTGTGTTTACTGTTCTGGCATTTTGGGCGGGCTAAATTGTGAGCCGCCATGTAAAACCTAAAGGTACTCGTTGAATTTGGGCCCTTTGCACATCCAGGCTGCAAAAAGTGTCACTCATGGGTATCGCTGTACTCAGGAGAAGTAGGGCACGTGTTTTGGGGTGTATTTTTACATACACCCATGTTGGGTGAGAGAAATATCTCTGTAAATTGTCAACTTTGTATAAAAATTTTTAAAAGTTGTCGCTTACAGAGATATTTTTCACACAAAGTATGGGTATATATAAAAATACACCCCAAAACACATTGCCCTACTTCTCCTGAGTACGGCGATACCACATGTGTGCCACTTTTTTGCAGCCTGGGTGCTAAAGGGCCCTAAAACCAATGAGTACCTTTAGGATTTCACAGGGCATTTTTACGCATTTGGATTCCAGACTTCTTCTCACGCTTTAGGGGCCCCTAAAATGCCAGGGCAGTATAAATACCCCACATGTGACCCCATTTTGGAAAGAAGACACCCCAAGGTATTCTGTGAGGGGTATGGTGAGTTCATGTAAAATTTTATTTTTGTCACAAGTTAGTGGAATATGAGACTTTGTAAAAACAAAATTAAAAACAAAAAACAATTTCCGCTGACTTATGCCAAAAATAAAAATTCTGTGGACTCACCATGCCCCTCACAGAATACCTACGGGTGTCTTCTTTCCAAAATGGGGTCACATGTGGGGTATTTATACTCACCTGGCATTTTAGGGGCTCCTAAAGCGTGAGAATCCAAATGCATAAAAATGCCCTGAAATCTAAAGGTACTCATTGATTTAGGGCCCTTTGCATCTGGCTGCAAAAGTGCACACATGGTATCGCTGTATCAGAGAAGTAGGCAAGTGTAGGTGTATTTTACATATACCCATGCTAGTGTGAGAAATATCGCTGTAAACGACAACTTTTTAAATTTTTTTATTCAAAGTTGTCAATTTACAGAGATATTTCTCTCACCCAGTATGGGTATATGTAAAAATACACCCCAAAACACATTGCCCTACTTCTCCTGAGTACGGCGATACCACATGAGTGACACTTTTTGCAGCCAAGATGCGCAAAGGGGCCCTAATTCCAATGAGTACCTTTTAGGAGGGCATTTTTACGCATTTTTCTTCTCACGCTTAGGGCCCCTAAAATGCCAGGGCAGTATAAATACCCCACATGTGACCCCATTTTGGAAAGAAGACACCCCAAGGTAATCCGTGAGGGGCATGGCGAGTTCATAGAAGATTTTTTTTGGCACAAGTTAGTGGAAATTGATTTTTATTGTTTTTCTCACAAAGTCTCCCTTTCCGCTAACTTTTGACAAAAAGTTTAATTTTTCATGGACTCATTATGCCCTCAGCGAATACCTTGAGGTGTCTTCTTTCCAAAATGGGGTCACATGTGGGTATTTATACTGCCCTGGCATTTTAGGGCCCTAAAGCGTGAGAAGAAAAATGCGTAAAAATGCCCTCTAAAGGTACTCATTGTTTAGGGCTTTGCATTTGGCTGCAAAGTGTCACCATGTGGTATCGCCATGTCAGGAGTAGCAATGTGTTTGGGGTGTATTTATATATACCCATGCTGGGTGAGAGAAATATCTCTGTAAATTGACAACTTTGAATAACAAAATTTAAAAAGTTGTCGCTTACAGCGATATTTCTCACACACAGCATGGGTATATATAAAAATACACCCCAAAACACATTGCCCTACTTCTCCTGAGTACGGCGATACCACATGAGTGACACTTTTTGCAGCCAAGATGCGCAAAGGGCCCTAAAACCAATGAGTACCTTTAGGATTTCACAGGACATTTTTACGCATTTGGATTTTCACGCTTTAGGACCCCTAAAATGCCAGGGCAGTATAAATACCCCACAAGTGACCCCATTGTGGAAAGAAGACACCCCAAGGTATTCCGTGAGGGGCATGGCGAGTTCACAGAAAAAAAAATTTGGCACAAGTTAGCGGAAATGGTATTTTTTTTTTTTTTTTTTTACAGTCTCACATTCCACTAACTTGTGACAAAAATAAAATTTTACATGAACTCACCATACCCCTCACGGAATACCTTGGGGTGTCTTCTTTCTAAAATGGGGTCACATGTGAGGTGTTTGTACTGCTCTGGCATTTTAGGGGTCTCCGCAATCATTACACGTATGGCCAGAATTAGGAGTTTTTGCTATTCTCCTTATATTGACCATACGGGTAATGAGAATTTTTTTTCCGCTCAGCCTCTGCGCTGAAAGAAAAAAATGAACGTCACAGATTTTTCCATTCACATTGATCAATGTGGATGAAAAATCTCTAAAAATGTGCAAAAAAAGAGGGAAAAGCTATAAAGCTGCGATCGCTAAGGGACCCTAAGGCCTCATTCAAGCTGCCCGCAATTCTGTTCCGCAAAATTTTGCGGAACAGAAATGTGGATACATTCAATTCTATGGGGACAGACTTTGTCCCGCTCGGATCCGTAATTGCGGATCCGTAATTGGAGATCCGCAAAGTATAGAACATGTCCTATTCTTGTCCGCAATTGCGGACAAGAAAAGGCATTTTCTATATAGTTCTGGCAATGTGCGGATCCGCAAAATGCGGAAAGCACATTGCTGGTGTCCGTAGTTTATGGATCCGCGGATTTGCGGATCCGTGGATCCGCAAAACACATGCGGACATCTGAATGAGCCTTACAGGGGTGATCAGTGACAGGGGGTGACAGGGGTGATCAGGGGGTGACATGGGAGATCAGGGGTTAATCAGTGACAGGGGGTGGTGGGTGGGTGGGGGCGGTGGGGGGTTGTGTGGTGATTGGTGCACTTTGATATTTTTTCTCTGGTGGTCCCAAGCAAAGGGACCACCAGAGAAGCGGGCAGCAAGCAGATCAGACGCTGTTCACAGAACAACGTCTGATCTGCGATTTTTTCTGCCATATACAGCCTGCCAGCGCACGATCGGCGCTGGCAGGCTGTAGTATAACTACATGCGAGCGCGCAAATGGCGCGCATTGCGCATGTGCGGGCGCGTCCTCGCGTCATCTCACGTCTCGCGAGATGACGCGCCGATGCGTCCAATCAGAGCTACAGGGCCGCCGCCAGGATGCAATCCTGCGTGCGGCGGTCCTGTAGCGGTTAAAGGGTATATTTTGTTCTGGGGTAAAATTCAATTGCCAAAATAGCAATACCCTGAATCTGGTGTTCCAATAGTGGCTGGCAGAGTATAATAGTGTCCACCAAAACATGTATTTTGTTCTTGGATGAAATTCAATTGCCAAAATAGCAATACCATAAATTTGGTGTCACAGCTGTGGCTGGCAAAGTATAATATTGTCCGCCAAAGCATATATTTTGTTCTAGGGTGAAATTTAATTGCCAAAATAGCAATACCCTTAATCATGTGTTCAAGCAGTTGCAGGCCAAGTGTTAATCTGTTCATAAAAGGGAATATTTTGTTCTGGGGTGAAATTCAATTGCCAAAATAGCAATACCCTGAATCTGGTGTCCCAGCTGTTGCAGGCCAAGCGTTAAACTGTCCGTAAAAGGAAATATTTTGTTCTGGGGTTAATATCAATTGCCAAAATAGCAATACCTTGAATCTGGTGTCCAAGCTGTGGATGGCAAAGTATAATAGTGTAAGCCAAAACATATATTTTGTTCTAGGCTGAAATTCAATTGCCAAAATAGCAATACCGTAAATCTGGTGTCAAAGCTGTGGCTAGCAAAGTTAAATTTTGTAAGCCAAAACATATATTTTTTTCTGGGGTGAAATTCTGTTGCCAAAATAGCAATACCCTGAATCTGGTGTCCCAGCTGTTGCAGGCCAAGTGTTAATCTGTCCGTAAAAGGGTATAATTTGTTCTGGGGTGAAATTCAATTGCCAAAATATCAATACCTTGAATCTTGTGTTCCAGTAGTGGCTGGCAAAGTATAATAGTGTCCGCCAAAACATATATTTTGTTCTAGGGTGAAATGCAATTGCCAAAATAGCAATACCATAAATCTGGTGTCACAGCTGTGGCTGGCAAAGTATAATGTTGTCCGCCAAAACATATATTTTGTTCTGGGGTGAAATTCAATTGCCAAAATAACAATACCCTGAATCTTGTTTTCCAGCAGTTGCAGGCCAAGTGTTAATCTGTTCAGTAAAAGGGTATATCTTGTTCTGGGGTGACATTCAATTGCCAAAATAGCAATACCCTGAATCTGGTGTCCCAGCTGTAGCAGACCAAGTGTTAATCTGTCCTTTAAAGGGTATATTTTGTTCTGGGGTAAAATTCAATTGCCAAAATAGCAATACCCTGAATCTGGTGTTCCAGTAGTGGCTGGCAGAGTATAATAGTGTCCGCCAAAACATGTATTTTGTTCTTGGATGAAATTCAATTGCCAAAATAGCAATACCATAAATTTGGTGTCACAGCTGTGGCTGGCAAAGTATAAAATTGTCCGCCAAAGCATATATTTTGTTCTAGGGTGAAATTTAATTGCCAAAATAGCAATACCCTGAATCTTGTGTTCAAGCAGTTGCAGGCCAAGTGTTAATCTGTTCATAAAAGGGAATATTTTGTTCTGGGGTGAAATTCAATTGCCAAAATAGCAATACCCTAAATCTGGTGTTCCAGTAGTGGATGGCAAAGTATAATAGTGTAAGCCAAAACATATATATTGTTCTGTGGTGAATTTCAATTGCCAAAATAGAAATACCCTGAATCTGGTGCCGCAGCTGTGGCAGACCAAGTGTTAATCTGTCCTTTAAAGGGTATATTTTGTTCTGGGGTAAAATTCAATTGCCAAAATAGCAATACCCTGAATCTGGTGTTCCAATAGTGGCTGGCAGAGTATAATAGTGTCCACCGAAACATGTATTTTGTTCTTGGATGAAATTCAATTGCCAAAATAGCAATACCATAAATTTGGTGTCACAGCTGTGGCTGGCAAAGTATAATATTGTCCGCCAAAGCATATATTTTGTTCTAGGGTGAAATTTAATTGCCAAAATAGCAATACCCTTAATCTTGTGTTCAAGCAGTTGCAGGCCAAGTGTTAATCTGTTCATAAAAGGGAATATTTTGTTCTGGGGTGAAATTCAATTGCCAAAATAGCAATACCCTAAATCTGGTGTCCCAGCTGTTGCAGGCCAAGCGTTAAACTGTCCGTAAAAGGAAATATTTTGTTCTGGGGTTAATTTCAATTGCCAAAATAGCAATACCTTGAATCTGGTGTCCCAGCTGTGGATGGCAAAGTATAATAGTGTAAGCCAAAACATATATTTTGTTCTAGGGTGAAATTCAATTGCCAAAATAACAATACCCTGAATCTGGTGTTTCAGTAGTGTCTGACAAAGTATAATAGTGTCCTCCAAAACATATATTTTGTTCTGGGGTGAAATTCACTTGCCAAAATAGCAATACCCTAAATCAGGTGTCCCAGCACTGTCTGGCAAACTATAATAGTGTCCGCCAAAACATATATTTTGTTCTGGGGTGAAAATCAATTACCAAAATAGCAATATCATAAATCTGGTGTCCCAGCACTGGCTGGGAAACTATAATTGTGTCCACCAAAACATATATTTTGTTCTGGGGTGAAATTCACTTGCCAAAATAGCAATACCATAAATCTTGTGTCCCAGAATTGGCTGGCTAACCATAATAGTGTCTGCCAAAACATATATTTTGTTCTGGGGTGAAATTCACATGCCAAGATAGCAAACCTCTAAATCTGGTGTCCCAGCACTGGCTTGCAAACTATAATAGAGTCCATCAAAACATATATTTTGTTCTGGGGTGAAATTCAATTGCCAAAATAGCAATACCATAAATCTGGTGTCCCAGAACGGGCTGGCAAACTATAATAGTGTTCGCCAAAACATATATTTTGTTCTGGGGTGAAATTCAATTGCCAAAATAGCAATACCATAAATCTTGTGTCCCAGAACGGGCTGGCAAACTATAATAGTGTTCGCCAAAACATATATTTTGTTCTAGGGTGAAATTCAATTGCCAAAATAGCAATACCGTAAATCTGGTGTCAAAGCTGTGGCTGGCAAAGTAAAATTTTGTCAGCCAAAACATATATTTTGTTCTGGGGTGAAATTCTGTTGCCAAAATAGCAATACCCTGAATCTGGTGTCCCAGCTGTTGCAGGCCAAGTGTAAATCTGTCCGTAAAACGGTATAATTTGTTCTGGGGTGAAATTCAATTGCCAAAATATCAATACCTTGAATCTGGTGTTCCAGTAGTGGCTGGCAAAGTATAATAGTGTCCGCCAAAACATATATTTTGTTCTGGGGTGAAATTCAATTGCCAAAATAGCAATACCCTGAATCTGGTGTTCCAGCAGTTGCTGGCCAAGTGTTAATCTGTTCGTAAAAGGGTATATCTTGTTCTGGTGTCAAATTCATTTGTCAAAATAGCAATACCCTGAATCTGGCGTCCCAGCTGTGGCAGGCCAAGTGTTAATCTGACATTTAAAGAGTATATTTTGTTCTGGGGTAAAATTAAAATGATAAAATAGCAATAGCCTGAATCTGGTGTTCCAGTAGTGGCTGGCAAAGAAGAATACTGTCCGCCAAAACATATATTTTGTTCTGGGGTGAAATTCAATTGCATAAATAGCAATACCATAAATCAGTGGTTTCAGCTGTGGGTGGCCAAGTTTAATAGTGTCCTACAAAGGGTATATTTTGTTCTGTGGTGAAATTCAATTGCCAAAATAACAATACCCTGAATCTGGTGTTCCAGTAGTGTCTGGCAAAGTATAATAGTGTCCGCCAAAACATATATTTTGTTCTGGGGTGAAATTCACTTGCCAAAAAAGCAATACCCTAAATCAGGTGTCCCAGCACTGGCTGGCAAACTATAATAGTGTCTGCCAAAACATATATTTTGTTCTGGGGTGAAATTCAATTGCCAAAATAGCAATACCATAAATAGCAATCTGGTGTTCCAATAGTGGCTGGCAGAGTATAATAGTGTCCACCAAAACATGTATTTTGTTCTTGGATGAAATTCAATTGCCAAAATAGCAATACCATAAATTTGGTGTCACAGCTGTGGCTGGCAAAGTATAATATTGTCCGCCAAAGCATATATTTTGCTCTAGGGTGAAATTTAATTGCCAAAATAGCAATACCCTGAATCTTGTGTTCAAGCAGTTGCAGGCCAAGTGTTATTCTGTTCATAAAAGGGTATATTTTGTTCTGGGGTGAAATTCAATTGCCAAAATAGCAATACCCTTAATCTGTTGTCCCAGCTGTTGCAGGCCAAGTGTTAATCTGTTCGTAAAGGGTATATCTTGTTCTGGGATGACATTCAATTGCCAAAATAGCAATACCCTGAATCTTGTGTTCAAGCAGTTGCAGGCCAAGTGTTAATCTGTTCATAAAAGGGTATATTTTGTTCTGGGGTGAAATTCAATTGCCAAAAT
>CM065591.1:195095087-195131848 GCA_033119425.1 Bufotes viridis | reverse complement strand
TGACCAGGCCACTTTTTTACAATTCCGCACTACACTACTTTCACCGCTTATTGCTCGGTCATACAACTTACCACCCAAATGAATTTTACCTCCTTTTCTTCCTCACTAATAGAGCTTTCATTTGGTGGTATTTCATTGTTGCTGACATTTTTACTTTTTTGCTATTAATCAAAATTTACCGAAATTTTTGCAAAAATGACATTTTTCACTTTCTGTTGTAAATTTTTTTTAAAAACTACATTTCTATATAAATTTTCTCTAAATTTATTGTTCTACATGTCTTTGATAAAAAAATCCAATAAGTGTATATTTATTGGTTTGGGTAAAAGTTATAGCGTTTACAAACTATGGTGCAAAAAAGTGAATTTCGGCATTTTGAAGCAGCTCTGACTTTCTGAGCACCTGTCATGTTTCTTCAGGTGCTAGAATGTCAGGATAGTATAAATACCCCCAAATCACACCATTTTAGAAAGAAGACACCCCAAAGTATTCGTGGAGGGGCATGGTGAGTTCATGTATCATTTCATTTTTTTCACAAGTTAGCGGAAAATGACACTTTCTGGAGGAAAAAAATAATAATAAAGTTTCCATTTCTGCCAACTTCTGGCAAAAAAAAAAAAATCTCAGACGGACTCACTATGCCCCCAGTGAATACCTTGGGGTGTCTACTTTCCGAAATGGGGGTCATTTGTGGGGTGTGTTTACTGTTCTGGCATTTTGGGCGGGCTAAATTGTGAGCAGCCATAAAACCTAAAGGTACTCGTTGAATTTGGGTCCTCTTGCGCATCCAGGCTGCAAAAAAGTGTCACTCATGGTATCGCCGTACTCAGGAGAAGTAGGGCAATGTCTTGGGGTGTATTTTTACATATACCTATGCTGGGTGAGAGAAATATCTCTGTAAACTGTCAACTTTGTATAAAAAAAATTTAAAAGTTGTCGTTTACAGAGATATTTCTCACACTAAAGTATGGGTATATATAAAAATACACCCCAAAACACATTGCCCTACTTCTCCTGAGTACGGCGATACCACATGTGTGACACTTTTTGCAGCCTGAGCGCAAAGGGGCCCTAAATTCCAATGAGTACTCTTTAGGATCTCACAGGGCATTTTACGCATTTGGAGTCCAGACTTCTTCTCACGCTTTAGGGGCCCCTAAAATGCCAGGACAGTATAAATAGCCCCACAAGTGACCCCATTTTTGAAAGAAGACACCACAGCATTCTAGCGGAAAGTCATGATGAATTTCCATTATGAAATTATTATTTTTTGTTTTTTACAAAGTCTCATATTCCACTAACTTGTGACAAAAATAAAATTTTTACATGAACTCACCATACCCTCACGGAATACCTTGGGGTGTCTTCTTTCTAAAATGGGGTCACATGTGAGGTGTTTGTACTGCCCTGGCATTTGAGGGATCTCCGCAATCATTACACGTATGGCCAGCATTAGGAGTTTCTGCGATTCTCCTTATATTGAGCATATGGGTAATGAGATTTTTTCCGTTCAGCCTCTGGGCTGAAAAAGAAAAAAATGAACGGCACAGATTTTTTCATTCGCATCGATCAATGTGGATGAAAAATCTCTGCCAAAATCAGTGACTGCGGTGCGGTGGGCTGGGCGCTAACTACCTAACAAGTAGCTAGCTAACTGGCGGTGATAAGGACCCTTATGCCCCTATTCACACGTCCGCAATTCTGTTTGCGGAACGGAATTGCGGACCCATTCATTTCTATGGGGACAGACTTTGTCCCGCTCGGATCCGGAATTACGGATCCGCGTTCCGGGTCTGCACTTCCGTTCGCAAAAATATAGAACATGTCCTATTCTTGTCCGCAATTGTGGACAAGAAAAGGCATTATCTATATAGTTCTGGCAATGTGCGGATCCGCAAAATGCGGAAAGCTACATTGTCGGTGTCCGTATTTATGGACCGCAGATCCATGGATCCGCAAAACACATACGGACGCCTGAATGAGCCTCAGAGAAAGTGTGATTAGTGACAGGGGGTGACAGGGGGTGATCAGGGGGTGACATGGGTGATCAGGGGTTAATCAGTGATGGGGTGGGGGGTGTGTAGTGATTGGTGCACTTTACTTATAAGTTTTCCTCTGGTGGTCCTGCAGACAAAGCGGACCACCAGGCAACTGAGCGCAAGGCATATCAGGCGCCGTTTACAAAACAGCCGCCTGATATGCGTTTTAAACGCGTTTGTTTCGCATCTGCGAGCCTGCCAGCGCACGATCAGCGCCGGCAGGCTCGTAGATTCAGTTGTCTCGGTCACGATCGCATGAGCGCGCGCTACAAGACGCTGCTCATGCGCGTAAATCTCGAGATCTCACGCAGATGACTCCGGTAGGTGTGACTGAGACCTAAGAGAGCCGCCGCTGACGCCCATCGAGCGTTAAGCGCGTGCGGCAAGTGTGGTTAAAACACGTGTGTAAACACGAGACATGAACTTTGCCCCACAATAGCTATTTCTTCAGAACCCCCATTGTTCATGCATTATCACAGTAGACCAACTTTTCCCAACCAGGATGCCTCCAGTCGCTGCAAAACTACAACTTTCAGCATGCCCAGACAGCATTCTGGCTATCAGGGCATGCTGGGAGATGTAGTTTTGCAACAGCTGGAGGTATCCTGGTAGGCAGCACGGCAGTGCATGGGTACTTGCGGCATGGCGGATCCTGTGGGCTGTTCACCCGCCGGAACAGCCTGCCGGATAGCTATGCCACAAGTGTGAAAGTACCCTAAGGGTGCTTTCACACTTGCGCTCTGAGGATCCGGCGGGCTAGGATCCTGAAAGCATTTGAAGACTGATCAGGATCCTGATCAGTCTTCGAAATGCTCAGGTTACCATAGCAGCCAGGACGCTACTGAAGTCCTGGCTGCCATGGTAGTACTCGCAGCAGTGTGCTCACCTGCGCTGCGGCCGCGGGCGCTCCTTCATGACGCCACAGGTCCGCGGCGCATAGATCAATGCACCGCCCGGACCTGTGATGTCAAGAAGGAGCGCCGGGCCACAGCGCAGGTAAGTAACACTGCTGCGGAATACTACCATGGCAGCCAGGACTTCAGTAGCATCCTGGCTGCCATGGTAACCGATCGGAACTGCTGCTGTGCATGCGCAGAGCTAAACGTCGGATCCGGCGATGGGCTAAAACAACGTTTAGCTTAATTCTGGATCCGATTAATGCACTTCAATGGGCATTAATTCCGGATCCGGCGTTACGGCAAGTCCTCCGGATTTTTAGATGGAGACAAATCCGCAGCATGCTGTGGTTTTGTCAACGTCCAAAAACGTTCACATACTGAACGGAAGACATCCTGATGCATCCTAAACGGATTTCTCTCCATTCAGAATGCATTAGGATAATCCTGATCAAGTTTCTTTCGGCGTAGAGACCCAGCGACGGATCTCTACGCCGGAAAGTAAAAAGCAAGTGTGAAAGCACCCTAAGATGGAACTCACAGAAGTTCTTGAAGTTGAACTTGATTAAGTCTGGTTCAGTTCAGAGAGTTGAGTCTAGGGCCTAGTCGTGCAGTTTCATCCAAATTAGTAGGGAAAATGAATACCATTAGATTGGTGAACAGTAGGAGAACCCTCTATTGCAATTGATGTGGTATCTAGATGGTCAAATGTATAAATTGTAAGCAATATAAAATAAGGCTTGTGAGGCAGTTAGGACAGTCACTTTTGTTCAGTCACAATGGTCACAGCAATTGCATCATGGTATATTTTTTACCTCTTATGAAGACATAAACATCCTGATGGGAAGCTCTGCTCCCAAGAGCATCATTGGACCTGGGGTCTGGTGATGTGATGGTGAAATTCTAACTTCTTTCTTCACACACACACACTTCACTTATTTCTGATCAGGGGCAGGCCGGACACATGGCCAGGCCAGCAGGAGCCATGGCCCTCACCAAACAGTGACAACCTCAGGAGCTAGCCCTGCTGCACTGCTGCACTACTGCAGCGCGGGCCCCAGTACGTCACGTGACATCCTGAGCGGCGCCGCACACAGCCCCTGATGCTCTCTCTGCCGGGTCCGGTCTGACTCCGCCCCCATGTGTGAATGGATTGAATACTGCCGCGGCCACCCGCCCACCCCCAGCCACAGCCTGAGCCAGGTAGTATAACTTACACAGTGACAGTGCGGGCAGCTTAACAATTTAATTCAGGGCCAGAGCACTGCAGCAGGCAGCACAGCAGTCATGGCCGGCCGTGCTCCACGCCAGATGCCAGCAGTGCCACATGCCTACACCGGTCCCTCTGCTGTGCCTGCCATGGAGCCAGTGTCACCTGCGGCCAGCCGTGCGGCAGTCAGGGCTACCGGCCTATGGGAATTTTTCCGGTATCCCGGTAGACCAGTCCGACCCTGTTCAACGCTAAGTAAGGATTATATGGTACAACCCAAGAGTTATCAATTTTCTCTCCATTAAGAATTATAGTTTGGCTGTATTTCTTCTCTTGTACTTTGGCTAGCCATTGCTATTAGCAATAGTTTTTTGTTAGAATTCCTTTGGAAAATCCTTACAGCATTTGTCATTTGTCATACATGGAGAATTAGGATTGAGAGGTCCGCATGGTCCATGAATCATATGCTTTGTTACAATTGCATGTAAGTGAGGAGTGATTTCTATGTTAGGGATTTCAGCAGAGACAATTTTATCTATCAGTTCTTCATTTTTTTGGTTTACAGCTTTCTTTAAGAATAAGAAGTATGTGAGCATGTGGTAAACCTCTCTTTGAAATTCTATCACGTAGACCATTGCTTTTGGGACTCCAAAAATATGTTTTTTTACTGATGTCATCAATTAGAGCTTTGAGTTTTAGGTGAAATACTCTTGCAACTAAATGTGGTTGTCCATCAACAGTTTGTCCATGTTGTAGGTTATGTACAATCTCTTCCCATTTGAGATTGCATGTCATAGTAATAAAAAGATCTGGTTTTCCATATTTTCTGACAATTGCCATAGCATCTTGATAATTTTATTGCATGTTTCTGGGGCTCCCTGCAAATGAAGAAGGCAAAATATACATTTTTCCAGGACTCAGGTCTGCTTCATTGGCTTTATTAAGTAAATGATCCATTAATCCAGAGTATTTTTCAACACACAATTTAGGCTGATTTTGACATATATAATTGATTCTGTTGGCTTCTGTTTTTACATATGCATCAACTATATATTGCTGTGTAAGGCGGCCTGCATTTAAGAAGGGATTACAATCATCTCTAATGGAAAAACGATAACTGTAGTATTGCATTTCAGTGACTCTAACTCTAGGATTGTGTGACTGGTTTGGTAAATGTAAGAAAGCTTGTGGTCTGTTTTGCAATGAAATGTCAATTCCCCAGCCTTGATCCCCATAGGGAATAACAATGGATAAACCATGGGTTCCAAATTAGGATCAAGGACACTAATTCTTTTTTTTTTTTTTTTTTTTGCATAATCTTTACTTGGTTTGCAGTGTATAAAAAGATCTCTTTCAAGTGGTGGTTCTCCATCATCATTTTAAAAAATAAAAGCAACCTCATTATATTTTGGTGCATTATACCGCCTTTGGTCATTTTTGCATTGCGATCTTGTATATTTGTCATGGACACTTCCTTAATAACAATGTCGTTTTTGGTGGCATACTCTTCATATTCTTTTTCAACTTGGTACAACATTTCGCAGGCCTCAGCAAAAGGAATAAATTGTGCCATAAATGTACTTTATATTTGCATAAGCTCTAAATTTATTCCTGAGTTTGCAGAATTTTGCATTCTTTAAAATGTATAATTGTGCAAACTGTTTTCACCCTGTTGAGGATGCAGTGTTCCTGCTCTGTGACAAATCGAACCATGGATTCGAAAACAGTATGGCCCATAGCCAGAAGGCGGACTAATGTTAGCTCCCATAGATGCAAATGCTAGAGCACTATTGACCTTATATTTTGCATGAAATTCTTGCTGTAATGATGCTGACCCATCATGAGCTGCTGTATAAACGGATTTGTTCGAATTGGTTGAAGATTTACTTTTCCTTTTGAGCAACACTGTGTAAATTTTTGATCAGATGGTCTTTCTCCTTCAAAATGTTTTGCTTGACAAAAATTGCATATCTGATTTAAATCTCCACATGTGTGGGGTATAATGTTACCCTCATTAATATTAACTATATCATTTATCATTGCCATTCTTTCTATTGTTGCCCGTGATTCGTTATTTTCCACTCGTTTACTTCGGGCCAGTCTCTGTAATTGTGCTTGCCGCAAACATTGTAATTGTCGTTCTTCTGATGTAAGAACTTGCTCTCCTAGCTTTTTCTCTTTCAGCATGTCTCTTACGTTTTTGTCTTTCTCTTATATCATTTATCTTCTCCTGTGTGGCTGTTGATAAATGTGTTGTGTCTGTTTGTAGATCTGTTATCCTGCCTCTTTTTATTGCTTGTTGCTGACGTAGTGTTGCTCTCCTAGCTCTGTGTGCTTTCACATTTTCTGCCGCTCATTTTCCTTTTCTTCAATAGATCTATTTGCTCGTCTTTGTCTTTCTCTTAGACATTGTTTTTTACGCTGATTTTCCTGTTCTTCTATAGATCTATTTGCTCTTCTGAATCTTTCTATTTTAGCGTTTTGTGACACTCATTTTCTTTTTCTTGAATTGATTTATTTGCTCGTTTTTTCTTTGTTTTCAGCCTTTCTTTTTTGATTTTTACTTGCTGACTTGACTGTTTCTCCAGGAGAATTTGGTTATGTAGGGTTTCATTGTCTGTGTCTTTTGTCCTACTTGATGTGTCCTTTTTTTGGGTGGCATGTTGTTAGTAAAAAGTCCAAGTAATATAGGCTTGTACTTTTATAATTTTATAATATTTTCTCTTACTGTAATACTGAGTTATATGTAGCTGTAATATGCGTCACTGGCACTGACTTTTGGCTGAGACTGCAGGCACTGTGACTGGTGCCTGATATGACTGCCACTGACTGGTAGTGCTGAGACCACTTGCACTGTGACTGGTGACTGATATAACTGTCATTGACTGGTGGTGCAGAGATCACTGGCACTGTGACTGGTGGCTAATACGACTGGCACTGACTGGTGGTGATGAGAGCACTGGCACTGTGACTGGTGGCTGATACTGCTGGCACTGACTGGTGGTGCTGAGACTGTGGGCACTGTGACTGGTGCCTGAGATGGCTGGCACGGACTGGTGGTGATGAGACTGCAGCTGATGGCTGAAACAGCTGGCACTTACTGGTGACTGAGACTGCTGGCAGTGCCACGTGGTGCTGAGACTGCTGTCAATGTGACTAGTGGCTGATACGGCTGGTACCGACTGGTGATGCTGGAGACCACTGGCACTGTGACTGGTGGCTAATAGAGCTGGCACTGACTGGTGGTACAGAAACCACTGTCACTGTCACTGGTGGCTAATACGCTTGGCACTGACTAGTGGTGCTGAGACTGCTGTCACTGTGACTGGTGGCTAATACGGGCTGGCACTGACTGGTGGTGCTGAGACCACTGGCACTGTGACTGGTGGCTGATACAGCTGGCACTGACTGATAGGACTAACTGGTGGTGCTGAGACTGCAGGTACTGTGATTGGTGCCTGAGATGGCTGGCACTGACTGGTGGTGCTGAGACTGCAGCTAATGGCTGAAACAGCTGGTGCTGACTGGTGGTTAAGACGAATGGCAGTGCCACGTGGTGCTGAGACTGCTGACACTGTGACTGGTGGCTGATACAGCTGGCACTGACTGGTGGTGCTGAGACCACTGGCACTGTGGACTGGTGGCTGATACAGCTAGCACTGATTGGTGGTGCTA
Source organism: Bufotes viridis (assembly GCA_033119425.1). Taxonomy (NCBI): domain Eukaryota; kingdom Metazoa; phylum Chordata; class Amphibia; order Anura; family Bufonidae; genus Bufotes; species Bufotes viridis. The sequence continues at coordinate 195,124,028 of CM065591.1, read as the reverse complement.
ATACCGGCGGGCACTGTGACTGGTGGGTGATACGGCTGGCACTGACCGCTGGCACTGACTGGTGGTGCTAAGAGCACTGGCATTGTGACCGGTGGCGCTGAGACCACTGGCACTGTGACTGGTGGCTGATAGAGCTGGCACTAACTGGTGGTGCTGAGACCACTGGCACTGTGATTGGTGGCTGATAGGGCTGGCGCTGACTGATGTGGCTCTGCACTGGCACTGACTGGTGGTGCTGAGACCGCTGGCACTGTGCTGGTGCTGAGACACTGGCACTGATGGTGGTGCTAATACACTGGCACTGACTGGTGGTGCTGAGACTGCTGTCACTGTGACTGGTGGCTGATACAGCTGGCACTGACTGGTGGTGCTGAGACCACTGGCACTGTGACTGGTGGCTGACACAGCTGGCACTGACTGGTGGTGCTGAGACTGCAGCTGATGGCTGAAACAGCTGGCTGAGACGACTGGCAATGCCACGTGGTGCTGAGACTGGCACTGACTGGTGGCTGATACAGCTGGCACTGACTGCTGGCACTGACTGGTGGTGCTGAGATGGCAGGAACTGTGACTGGTGGCTGATAGAGCTGGCACTAACTGGTGGCGCTGAAACCACTGTCACTGTGACTGGTGGCCAATACGCTGGCACTGACTGGTGGTGCTGAGACTGCTGTCACTGTGACTGGTGGCTGATCACGGCTGGCACTGACTGGTGGTGCCGAGACCACTGGCACTGTGACTGGTGGCTGATACAGCTGGCACCGATTGGTGGTGCTAATACGGCGGGCACTGTGACTGGTGGGTGATACGGCTGGCACCGACTGCTGGCACTGACTGGTGGTGCTAAGAGCACTGGCACTGTGACTGGTGGTGCTGAGACCACTGGCACTGTGACTGGTGGCTGATACAGCTCGCACTGACTGTTGGCACTAACTGGTGGTGCTGAGAAGGCGGGCACTGTGACTGGTGGCTGATAGAGCTGGCACTAACTGGTGGTGCTGAGACCACTGGCACTGTGACTGGTGGCTGATACGGCTGGCACTGACTGGTGGCTCATACAGCTGGCACTGACTGTTGGTGCTGAGACCACAGGCACTGTGACTGGTGGCTAATACACTTGGCACTGACTGGTGGTGCTGAGACTGCTGTCACTGTGACTGGTGGCTGATACGGCTGGCACTGACTGGTGGTGCTGAGACCACTGGCACTGTGACTGGTGGCTGATACAGCTGGCACTGACTGGTGGTGCTGAGACTGCAGCTGATGGCTGAAACAGCTGGCACTGACTGGTGGCTGAGACGACTGGCAATGCCACGTGGTGCTGAGACTGACACTGTGACTGGTGGCTGATACAGCTGGCACTGACTGCTGGCACTGACTGGTGGTGCTGAGATGGCAGGCACTGTGACTGGTGGCTGATAGAGCTGGCACTAACTGGTGGCGCTGAAACCACTGTCACTGTGACTGGTGGCTAATACGCTTGGCACTGACTGGTGGTGCTGAGACTGCTGTCACTGTGACTGGTGGCTGATACGGCTGGCACTGACTGGTGGTGCTGAGACCACTGGCACTGTGACTGGTGGCTGATACAGCTGGCACTGACTGCTAGGACTGACTGGTGGTGCTGAGACTGTGGGCACTGTGACTGGTGCCTGAGATGGCTGGCATAAACCGCTGGCACTGACTGGTGGTGCTGAGACTGCAGCTGATTGCTGAAACAGCTGGCGCTGACTGGTAGCTCAGATCGACTGGCAGTGCCATGTGGTGCTGAGACTGCTGGCACTGTGACTGGTGGCTGATATGTCTGGCACTAACTGGTGGTGCTGAGACCACTGTCACTGTGACTGGTGGCTGATACAGCTGGCTCCTGACTGGTGGTGCTGGAGAGCACTGGCACTGTGACTGGTGGCTGATACTGCTGGCACTGACTGCTGGCACTGAATGGTGGTGCTGAGACTGTGGGCACTGTGACAGGTGCCTGTGATGGCTGGCACTAACTGGTGGTGCTGAGACCACTGGCACTGTGACTGGTTGCTGATACAGCTGGCACTGATTGGTGGTGCTAATACGGATGGCACTGTCACTGGTGGCTGATAGAGCTGGCACCAACTGGTTGTGCTGAAACCACTGTCACTGTGACTTGTGGCTAATACGCATGGCACTGACTGTTGATGCTGAGACTGCTGTCACTGTGACTGGTGGGTGATACTGGCTGGCACTGATTGCTGGCACTGACTGGTGGTGCTGAGACCACTGGCACTGTGACTGGTGGCTGATGCAGCTCGCACTGACTGCTGGCACTGACTGGTGGTGCTAAGACGGTGGGCACTGTGCCTGGTGGCTGATAGAGCTGGCACTAACTGGTGCTGCTGGAGACCACTGGCACTGTGACTAGTGGCTGATACAGCTCGCACTGACTGCTGGCACTGACTGGTGGTGCTGAGATGGCGGGCACTGAGCCTGGTGGCTGATAGAGCTGGCACTAACTGGTGCTGTTGAGACCACTGGCACTGTGACTAGTGGCTGATAGGGTTGGCACTGACTGCTGTTACTGTGACTGGTGGCAATGATTGATGGCTGGCAATTATTGCTGGCACTGATTGGTGGTGCTGGCTAATACTGCTGGCTGCAGCTGCAGTGTGTATGTGAGAGCAATTTCTGTGCACTCTGCTCCAACTGACACCACACACCATAAGAGGCGGTTATTAGCCAGCGGCGCAGTTGTGGGGATGGTGTGATTGGACGGCTCCATGCTGTGGGCGGTCCATACATCGTGTGGTGCGCCATGTGTTTATTGGCTGGCGCAATTGTGGGCGGTCCGGGCGGTGACATTGATTGGACGGCCGCACTGCTGTGGGCTGTCCGGGCTGCATGTGATGAGCCCTGTTTTTATTGGCCGGCGGCGCGTTGCTTTGGGCGGTCCCTGTTGTGTGTGTGCTAATTAGTTTGTGCGCGCGCATGCGCACTTCACTAATCGGGCACACACGCACGGACAACAGCCCTGAGCACGGGTGATGCGCCTTTCATTGGCTGGCGGCGCGGTGCTTTGGGCGGTCCCTGCTGTGTGTGTGGAGTGTGTGCTGATTGGTTAGTGCGCCATGCATGCGCACTTCACTAATCAGCACAAAGCGCACGGACAACAGCCCTGGAGCACGTTACACAGGGCTTTTATTAGTATAGATAGATAGATAGTGGTTCATATTTTAGGTTAGGGATTAGAGTTAGGGAATAGTAAAGCCTACTTTTTTTCAGGGCAGGGTGTATTTTAGGTTAGTTAGGGATATAGGATAGTGTAGGGCAGGGATGCTAAACCTGCGGCCCTCCAGCTGTTGTAAAACTACAACTCCCACCATGCCCTTCTGTAGGCTGATAGCTGTAGGCTGGAGGGCTGCAGGTTAGGCATGCCTGGTGTAGGGTATAGCTGTCTGTTTTGTCTGTTAAAAAAAAAAAGTCTCTTAGTCTTAGTGTCAGTCCAGTTTATGTATTGTCTGTTTTTTTTTCTGTTTTTGTTATTTAACCACTTGAAGACCACAGGTTTATACCCCCCTAGTGACCAGGCCCTTTTTTACAAATCCGCACTACACTACTTTCACCGTTTATTGCTCCGTCATGCAACTTACCACCCAAATGAATTTTACCTCCTTTTCTTCTCACTAATAGAGCTTTCATTTGGTGGTATTTCATTGTTGCTGAAATTTTTACTTTTTTTGCTATTAATAAAAATTTAACGACATTTTTGCAAAAAAATGACATTTTCACTTTCTGTTGTAAATTTTTTTAAAAAACTACATTTCTATATAAATTTTCTCTAAATGTATTGTTCTACATGTCTTTGATAAAAAAAGTCCAATAAGTGTATATTTATTGGTTTGGGTAAAAGTTATAGCGTTTACAAACTATGGTGCAAAAAGTGAATTTCGGCATTTTGAAGCAGCTCTGACTTTCTGAGCGCCTGTCGTGTTTCTTCAGGTGCTAGAATGCCAGGAAAGTATAAATACCCCCAAATCACACCATTTTAGAAAGAAGACACCCCAAAGTATTCGCGGAGGGGCTTGGTGAGTTCATGTATCATTTCATTTTTTTCACAAGTTAGCGGAAAATGACACTTTCTGAGGAAAAAAATAATAATAAAGTTTCCATTTCTGCTAACTTCTGGCAAAAAAAAAAAAAATCTCATACGGGCTCATTATGCCCCTCAGTGAATACCTTGGGGTGTCTACTTTCCGAAATGGGGTCATTTGTGGGGTGTTTGTACTGTTCTGGCATTTTGGGCGGGGCTAAATTGTGAGCCGCCATGTAAAAGCTAAAGGTACTCATTGGTTTAGGGCCCCTTTGCACCCAGGCTGCAAAAAGTGTCACTCATGTGGTATCGCCGTACTCAGGAGAAGTGGGGCAATGTGTTTTGGGGTGTATTTTTACATATACCTATGTTGGGTGAGAGAAATATCTCTGTAAACTGACAACTTTGTATAAAAAAATTTAAAAATTGTCGTTTACAGAGATATTTCTCACACCAGCAGGGGTATATATAAAAATACACCCCAAACACATTGCCCCACTTCTCCTGAGTACGGCGATACCATGTGTGATACTTTTGCAGCCTAAGCAAAGAGGCCCTAATTCAATGAGTACCTTTAAGATTTCACGGGGCATTTTTACACATTTGGATTCCAGACTTCTTCTCACGCTTTAGGGGCCCTAAAATGCCAGGGCAGTATAAATACCCACATGTGACCCCATTTTAGAACGAAGACACCTCAAGGTATTCCGTGAGGGGTATGGTGAGTTCATGTAAATTTTATTTTTGTCACAAGTTAGTGGAATATGAGACTTTGTAAAAAACAAAATAAAAAAATAAAAATATATCAATTTCCGCTAACTTGTGCCAAAAAAAAATTCTATGAACTCGCCATGCCCCTCACGGAATACCTTGGGGTGTCTTCTTTCCAAAATGGGGTCACATGTGGGGTATTTATACTGCCCTGGCATTTTAGGGAACCTAAAGCGTGAGAATCCAAATGCGTAAAAATGCCCTGTGAAATCCTAAAGGTACTCATTGGTTTTTAGAGCCCTTTGCGCATCTTGGCTGCAAAAGTGTCACTCATGTGGTATCGCCGTACTCAGGAGAAGTAGGGCAATGTGTTTTAGGGTGTATTTTACATATACCCATACTGTGTGTGAGAAATATCGCTGTAAACGACAACTTTTTAAATTTTTTATACAAAGTTGTCAGTTTACAGAGATATTTCTCTCACCCAACAAGGGTATATGTAAAAATACACCCCAAACACATTGCGCTACTTCTCTGAGTACGGCGATACCACATGAGTGACACTTTGCAGCCAAGATACGCAAAGGGCCAAATTCCAATGAGTACCTTTTAGGAGGGCATTTTACGCATTTTTCTTCTCATGCTTTAGGGCCCCTAAAATGCCAGGGCAGTATAAATACCCACATGTGACCCCATTTTGGAAAGAAGACACCCCAAGGTATTCCATGAGGGGCATGGCGAGTTCATAGAAAAAAAATTTTTGGCACAAGTTAGTGGAAATTGATTTTTATTGCTTTTTCTCACAAAGTCTCCTTTCCGCTAACTTTTGACAAAAGTTTAATTTTTCATGGACTCACTATGCCCCTCAGCGAATACCTTGGGGTGTCTTCTTTCCAAAATGGGGTCACATGTGGGTATTTATACTGCCCTGGCATTTTAGGGGCCCTAAAGCGTGAGAAAGAAAAATGCGTAAAAATGCCCTCCTAAAAGGTACTCATTGGAATTTGGGCCCCTTTGCGCATCTTGGCTGCAAAAAGTGTCACTCATGTGGTATCGCCGTACTCAGGAGAAGTAGGGCAATGTGTTTTGGGGTGTATTTTTAAATATACCCATGCTGGGTGAGAGAAATATCTCTGTAAATTGCCAACTTTGAATAAAATTTTTAAAAAGTTGTCATTTACAGAGATGTTTCTCACACCCAGTATGGGTATATGTAAAAATACACCCCAAAATACATTGCCCTACTTCTCCTGAGTACGGCGATACCACATGTGTGACACTTTTTGCAGCCAAGATGCGCAAAGGGGCCCTAAAACCAATGAGTACCTTTAGGATTTCACAGGGCATTTTTACGCATTTGGATTCTCACACTTTAGCACCCCTAAAATGCCAGGTGAGTATAAATACCCCACATGTGACCCCATTGTGGAAAGAAGACACCCCAAGGTATTCTGTGAGGGGTATGGCGAGTTCACAGAAAAAAAAAAATTTTGACACAAGTTAGCGGAAATTGATATATATATATATATATATTTTTTTTTTACAAAGTCTCATATTCCACTAACTTGTGACAAAAAATAAAATTTTACATGAACTCACCATACCCCTCACGGAATACCTTGGGGTGTCTTCTTTCTAAAATGGGGTCACATGTGGGGTATTTATACTGTCCTGGCATTTTAGGGGTCTCCGCAATCATTACACGTATGGCCAGCATTAGGAGTTTCTGCGATTCTCCTTATATTGAGCATACGGGTAATGAGATTTTTTTCCGTTCAGCCGCTGCGCTGAAAAAAAAAAATAAAATGAACGGCACAGATTTTTTCATTCGCATCGGTCAATGTGGATGAAAAAATCTCTGCCAAAATCAGTGATTGCGGTGCGGTGGGCGCTAGCTAACTAACAAGTAGCTAACTAACTGGCGGTGATAACGGGACCCTTATGCCCCATTCACACGTCCGAAATTCTGTTTGCGGAGCGGAATTGCGGACCTATTCATTTCTATGGGGACAGACTTTGTCCCGCTCGGATCGGAATTACGGATCCGCGCTTCCGAGTCTGCACTTCCGTTCCGCAAAAAATATAGAACATGTCCTATTCTTGTCCGCAATTGCGGACAAGAAAAGCATTTTCTATATAGTTCTGTGCTTGGATCTGCAAAATGCGGAAGCGCATTGCCGGTGTCCGTATTTTGCGGATCCGCAGATCCATGGATCCGCAGATCCATGGATCCATAAAACACATCACGGACGTCTGAATGAGCCTGTAGGGGGTGATTAGTGACAGGGGGTGACAGGGGGTGATCAGGGGGTGACATGGGTGATCAGGGGTTAATCAGTGATGGGGGGTGGGGGTGTGTGTGTAGTGATTGGTGCACTTTTCCTATGTTTCCTCTGGTGGTCCCAAACAAAGGGACCACCAGACGAGCAGACAGCAGGCATATCAGATGCGATTTAAATGCGGTTTTTTCCGCATCTACAGCCTGCCAGCGCATGATCAGCGCTGGCAGGCTGTAGTTTCAGTTGTCCGGCTCCGATCACATGAGCACGCGCACGCACGGCGCGCGGCGTTCATGTGAAATCTCGGGTCTCACGAGATGACGCCGATAGGCGGCAGTGAGACCTGAGAGAGCCGCCGCGCTGACGCCCATCGGCGTTAGCGTGGCGGCAAGTGGTTAAAAAAAGTCTTTAGTCTCTGTGTTTTAGTATTTAGTTAGTGTCTGTGTCTTTGGTGTAATAAAAACAAAAAGAAACAAAAAGTTTTATAGTGTTAAGTTTTCTGTGTTAAGTGTAGTGTGTTTTTGCATCCTCTGTGAAAAAAAAGAAAGAAAAATAAAAACGTCTTTTTAGTCTCTGTGTTTTAGTTTGTGTCTGCAATCTGCATCTGTTGTGGCAAAAAAAAAAAAGTTTATAGTCTTAGTTTTCCTGTGTTTTGTGTAGTTTTTTTGGCTTGTGTGTGTGAAAAACAAAAGAAAATAAAAACATTTTATTCTCCGTGTTTTAGGTAGTGTCTGCATCTGTTGTTTAAAAAACTAAATAAAATTTAAAGTCTTTGTTTTTCTGTGTCTTGTGCTACTTTTTTCTGCTTCTTACTTTTTTCTGCCTGTAGGTTAGTGTAAAAAAACAAAAAATATAGTAATTCAGCCTCATTTTTTTCCCGTAGTTTATTTTGGGTCTGTGTCTGTTTACTTTGTGTAATAAAATGTAATTAAGTGCTACAAATTTTTTTTTTTGAATATTTCATTTAATTTTTCCCCATGGTCCCCACCCCAATAAAGTTTGGACAAAATCACTTTTTATTTATATATATACATATATATATTTTTTTTTTTGGGGGGGGGGCCATATATCATAAATTCATAATAAGCAGCATTAGTGTACCGGGCCATGTAGGCAGCCGCGGTCATGGTAGGGGTACTAGGGGAGTTGGTTCCGGTGTTGGACTGCTGCCAGCACGGGGCCGCTTCTCCAGCCACGGACAGGCGGGCACAGGTGTCAGGGGCGCCTGCCTTATCAGTGATTTTTTCGGGTGTGGCAGCCGCCCCATAAGTTCACAAGATGCCAAGACTGTGGTGGCACTCGTGGCAGATTCCAGTGCCATGGAGTCCTCTGCCCCGCCTCCCATCAGAAGCAGAAGCACTCTGCCTCCTGTAGGACCAACCCCCAGCCCACAAGAATCTACCCTGCTCATGTTCGAAGACAGCGACACTAAGAGGGATTTCTTGGGGGAGGCAATGCAGCAGGCGGAATTGCAGTTTAGTCCTCCTGATGGTCAGGACCTTTTGGAAGGGATGGAGGAGGAGGAGGGGGTAACGCCTGTTAATACCCCAGTGACATCCCTTCCAACTGGTGCAATGGTGTCAACCCCTGTACCTAGTCATACCCAGGCATCAGCGAGGGGACAGCGGAGCCCCGTCAGGGCCTCCATGTCTGCTGTTCTCCTCAGTGCACCACTGGCTGGCCCTGGGTCTGACATTATAGGGGATGAAGAGGAGGGCAGTGCAGAATGGGTGCCACCATCTTTGTCAGGTGACAGCAGCACCGATGAAGGTAGGCACCCGAGGCAAATGGTGCCCCAGGTCACCAGGGAGCTCAGAGTCAGGGGCTCCACTGGTAATGGCAGCAGGAGTAGACAGCAGCAGCAGCCCCGACCTGTACACACTGAGCCCGAATAGGTGCAAGTCAGCACCAATCCATCTGACAGGAGGTTGGTGCGGAAGTCGCCTGTTTGGGCTTACTTCACCCTGGCAGCAAACAATGTCACCATTGTCATCTGTCAGCTATGCCATGTCAGGGTGAGGAGATGGAGGTCTGTGGCTTGGCTGGGTACCACTGCCCTTACCTAGCACATTCGAGTCAACCACTGGTGGGAGTGGGAACAGATGCAGGGTGGTTATAGCAGCACCACCAGCAGTGTGGGGACAGCAGCTCCTGCCACTGTACAGCAGCCACCCCAAGCCCTTCCACTCCCCTGCTCCCTCTACTAGAGGAACAGATACGGCAGCCATACCTCTGCCTCCTCTGCACCCTCCTCTATCTCCTACTCCTCTGCTGTCCGGCGCCAGCTGTCAGTCATCAATGCATTTGAACGAACCGCGCCCTACGTCCCTGGGGACCGACGCATGCGTTCACTCAACGGGCTCCTGGCAAGGGGTTATCGCCCAACATCTGCTGCCCTTCAATCTTGTGGACAGCAATGCATTCAGGCAGATGTTGTAGCAGGCCCAACCCAGATGGTGTGTCCCCATCTGCCTTTACTTTGCCAGGACCGGCGTCCCTGCCCTACACCAGCTCCTTGTGCAGAATGTATCCCTGTCGCTGGACCATGCTGTCAGCAACAGGGTGCATCTGACAATGGATCCTTGGACCAGCAGATATGGGCAGGGACGATACATCAGCTTTACGGCCCATTGAGTCTCCCTCTGAGGCATCGGGGAGGGATCAGCGGCATTAGAGTTTGGGGTGCCACCCCAGGTTGTCCAGTGGAGAACTGCTGCTCTCCCGCAAGCCACTGTCTCCACGGCTGCTGAGCACCCCAGCAAGTGTCCCCTTTGCTATACAAGTGTGGGGCACGTCCTCTACCAGGCCGTGCTCCAGCTTGTGAGCTTAGGGGAACAGAGACACACTGGACCTGATGTTCTGGCCACACTACAGGCTCAGGTCCAGAAGTGGCTGACACCCCGCAGGTTAGAGAAAGGTATGGTTATCTGTGGCAATGGCAGCAACCTACTCGCCGCCCTCCATGCTGGCAGTCTTACCCACATTCCCTCCATGGCACATGTCCTCAACCTTGCGGTACAGAAGTTCCTCCGCACATACCCAAGGTTGAGTGACATTGTCCAAACTGCAGCGGGACAACAGCCTGCCACCTCACAAGCTGATTGTGGACAGCTTGACGCGGTGGAACTCCACCCTCCACATGCTGGAGAGGTTGTGGGAGAAGCGGCGGGTGGTGAGGGAATTCCTGCTGGATCTAGGCACTCCAGGGCCATCACACCCACTCCCCTACATCACTAATGCAGAGTGGGGCAGATACAAAAGGTCTGCCACGTGTTGGCCCCATTTGAGCAGGCAACCAAGATGGTCAGCGGGGAGCATGTCGGCCGCAATGGCGTGCTCCCCATAGTGTTCCTGCTTGACATGACACTAGATCGCTTGCTCGAGGCTGGCAAGAGTGCCTTGGTGGGTTAAGAAGAAGCAACAATGCTCCACCAGGACCAGGCCCAGGATGAGGAGGAGGAGGAGGAAGAAATTGTCGACGTCCAGGAGTCTGGTCCTGGTCAGGAGGGAGAGCCGTTGCTGGGGGCACCGTTAGTCCGGAGGTGGGGCAGCTCCGACCAGGAGCAGCAGTAACAGCAGCAGGAGGATCAAGAGGTCATGGTCCTGGACAGCCATGAAGAGTCACAGCGGGCTGTCCTCTTCCCCATGGCTGCCCATATGCTTCGATGGCTCAGGAGGGACCAGCGGATCAGGAAAATTAAGGGGAGGGATGATTATTGGTTGGCCACCCTTTTAGACCCTTGCTGCAAGTGGAAACTGGAGCAGTTCATCCCAGCCAGCCGGAGGCAGGCCCACATGGATCAACTGCGGGCCTGTCTGATCAACCGGCTGGAGTAGACAGACCCTCGACATCACGCTCCAGTTCTCCTGCCCATCTCACCCAGCAGGTGGATGGTTCCAGCAGCACCAGCCGAGCAGGTGACCTTATGGGTAAGATAAGGCTGTTCTACCAATCTGCGCGACCAACTACCAGCAGCAGCAGCATCAGTCACCACCAGCGGCTGGCCCGCATGGTGCTAGACTACATAGGGTCCGTCTGTCCTTCCGACAGTATGAGCACCGATGACCCCATGGAGTACTGGGTTGCCAGGCTGGACACCTGCCGTGAGCTCGCTCATTATGCGCTGGAGTTACTGTCTTGCCCCCTCCAGGGTACTGTCTGAGACGACATTCAGCGCGGCAGGTGGGGTGGTCACCGACAAGCGGACCCGACTGTCCACTGACTCCGTGGACAGACTGACATTCATTAAAATGAATCAGTTCTGGATCAGCATTGACTTCTTGGCCCCCGGTGCCGGTTCAGGGCACTGAAGAGTCCCTTGTCCATCTCTCTCCTTGTCTCTCCCTCCAAAAATCTGTTGTTTTTTAACTTTTTAATCGTATTTATAGATGTTTTTAATTATGTATTTATATATTTATTTAATTATGAATTTATGAATGTATTTATTGATGTATGTTAATTTATTGCAATCATGTATTTCTAGATAAATTGATTTATTGATGGTAACATTTTGAAATATATGTATTTATTTTTTTAAATATTTCTATTTAAATTCATTATTTTAATCATGTATTTGGATATTAATATATTATTTTATGAAATTAATACATTTTTTATCTGTAATTTTTTATTTTGTTATTGTTATATTTATGAGTTTGTGTAATCATGGATATTTAGATTAATTTAATTACTTTTTGAATGTTGATTATTTTTTGTATTTATGTATCAACTACTTTCTCTATAAATTATTTGTTATATATCATGTATTTAGACTTTACTTTACTAATTTATTAATGTATTTTTATTTACTTTAATTTTTTTAAATCCCTTGTTTTTACAATCAACAGTCGACATAAAATTATTGCCTAAAAATTATAATGAACAGTCAATATTACATGGCAAGTGAACTAGAGCACATTGTCTTTTTTATTTACATTACCTCTTCAATTGATTAATTATTTAAGCCATATTATATTGTACCTTATAGTCCGCTTTAATTTCAGGACACTGCGCTCGATCGTAAACCATACTGGAAAATAGATCTATGACATACCAGTTGTCACTCACACAGCACTCCACACGCCACCCGCACCACTGTGTTCTCAGTTTCCATATCAGGCACATCAAGTCTGTAGCAGAATACTGCGGTAACGTGGCTGGCCTCAACATGTGCTAATTCCTCCAAGCCACAGGGCAGTAGGAGTGGCGGGGTTTAGCAGTGGCTCTCTCATCCTCCTTTTGTCTGTGAGGAGGCATGTGTACCGCTGCTCGCCCAACCCATACACGATTGGAGCTGCACTCACTCTGGGCTAAGGACATAGGCACGACCCGCTGTCCTCTGCCCGTCAGAGGCCAGAAGCCAGTGAAGAAGTTGCTTGCCTTGGGCCTGGTGTGGAAGTGTCGCGGCTCTGACGCCAGGGTTAGTTTCTCTTCACCTCGGTCTTGACTCTGTTATGGTCCATGGCTACAGGCGTGGTCCTCGGCAGCTGCCTCCAGTACGCAGCCTGGTTCATCTATCACAGGTCATGCTGCAGAATAAGCCTTTAGCTACGACGCTTGGCTACACACGGGGAGTAGTGTCACACAGCCCGGAGCTGACTTCATCAGGAAGGGACTGAGAAGCACAGGGGAGCACCTACACTGTCATTCAGCAGAGCAGAGTTTGTAGGCTTTTTGGAAGGCACCATGTGTTCTGGAGTGACATAAAACAGCCATTAAAATTAACCCACATAACTAATGTATCTGGGCTTCATCTTTGTGGACTTGACTAGAGATGAGCTGAACATTAAAAAAGTCCGTTGTTCGGCGTTGGGTGGTGGTAAGTCGCGCATCCCGTTATGGATTCCACTATAGCGGCATATGGAATCCATAAGGGCGGCTGCCACCAACCCGAGCTCTTGCACAGCCGAAGGACCTGGGGTGACGTCACTGTCATGTGATCAGTGCAAGGGCGTGGCTCAGCACGGGATCAAATCCAGTGCTGAGCCACGCCCTTGCACTGATCACATGACAGTGACGTCACCCCAGGTCCTTCGGTTGTGCAAAGCTCGGGTTGGTGGCAGCCGCCCTTATGGATTCCATATGTCGCTATAGTGGAATCCATAACGGGATGCGCGACTTACCACCACTCCGAACGCCGAACAACAGACTTTTTTATAATGTTCGCTCATCTCTAGACTTGACATATAAAATGATATCCTGTTTGTTCTTGAAAAATGTAAAGTAATCCAGTCCTCTACAATGCCAATATCTTGATTGGTAGAAAATTTCTGGTCTACCTTGGTAAGATGGGGTACATAGATATGTTATACCCAGGGCTGCCATCAGAAATTTTGGGGCCCCTTACACAGCTCAAGGCCTGGGCCCCCGACACTGCCCCAGTGGCGGATCCAGAGCCTGGTCTTTGGAGGGGCACTTCCCCCAGGAATAGGAGATCATGGGGCCCCTGTGTCCCCGTCCACCCTCAAGCCACACCCACACACAGCCCCACCCATATATCACGCCCATACCTCTTACATCCAAGGACGTCTCCCACACGGCCCTCCACACTGCCCCTCACTGAGTAATTTGCCCCCAAGTTAATTTTGCCCCCACACAAGTTAATTTTGCCCCAGACAGCCCTGCATTATGTAATTTGCCTCCACACGGTCCTCCCATTATGTAGTTTGCCCACCACACTGACCCCCACTGACTAATTTTCCCCCTCACAAGTTAATTTTGCCCCAGACAGCCCTGCATTATGCAAGTTGCCCCCACTAAGTAATTTGCCCCCACATGTCCCTCCCACTATGTAGTTTGCCTGCCACACTGACCGCCACTGAGTAATTAGTAATTTGCCCCTTCCCCACAAGTTAATTTTACCCCAGGCAGCCCTGCATTATGTAATTTGCCCCCACAGTCCACACTAAGTAATTTTGCCCCCACACGGCCCTCCATGTAGTTTGCCCACCACACTGACCTCCCACTAAGTAATTTGCCCCCATACAAGTTAATTTTGCCCCTCCATTGTTGTCCCCCCCCCCCCGTACTTGTGTCGCTGATTCCGGCCAGCTTGCTCCCCAGCATCGGGCAGGAGGTACCCTTTCCTTAAATCCAGTCTCTGTGCATGAGCGTCCGCATAAATTTTTCCGGGGGATAATTTTATTGACATCCATGCTCTGCTTGTTTCTGAGAATGTAATGAAGGGGAGGGGCGATGAGATGGAAAAGCTTAAATGTATATTAGAAGTGCCATAACAGGAACATATTGAAAATATTTACTTTTTGTGAACAACAGAAAACTGGTCAATTAAATAAAGGCTTTGGATCCCGGGCTGGGCCGAGTAGATGGATGGGGCGTGAATTAATATAAATTAAATTTAAATTTCATAACATTAAAGGTTTAGTTTATTTCAAGATAGAAAAGCATATAAAGACGCACCTAGGTTTTTGAGGAGAAAAATAAGAAAAAAATTATTTTTAACCAAAGGGGAGCATTTGGTGGGATTTGAACTAATGGTGGCCTGTGGATGGCACAGTTTTTTGGGGGATCTGTGGATGGCACTGTTTTTTTTTTTTTGGGGGGTCCGTGGATGGCGCTGTTTTTTTGGGGGGTCCGTGGATGGCACTGTTTTTTTTTGGGGGTCCGTGGATGGCACTGTTTTTGGGGGAGGGGTCCGTGGATGGCACTGTTTCTGGGGATCTGAGCATGGCACTGTTTTTTTGGGGGATCTGAGGATGGCACTGTTGTTGTGGGCGGAATGTGGATGGCACTGTTGTGCGGGGATCTGTGGACGACACTATATAGCATAGGATCCCCCTAAGTGCCATCCACACTGATCCTCAATAAGTGACCCCCAACACTCAGAATTAATAGTGGTATAATAAAGCAAAGACCTTTTTTCTTCAGAATCGCGCCACACTCCGGAGCCCAGTGCCGCCTCCTAGTTAATTTATTCACCTCACTTGCGGCTGACGTAATCTCGCGCAGTGTGTCTGCGTAAGATTACAGCGCTTCTCTTCAATTATGTCAGCGCCAGTGAGGGGAGTAAATAAGCTAGTTTGCACGTCAGACAGACACACACGCAGGGACAGACAGACAGAGACACACACGCAGGGACAGACAGACAGAGACACACACGCAGGGACAGACAGACAGACAGAGCACACACGCAGGGACAGACAGACAGAGACACACACGCAGGGGACAGACAGACAGACAGAGACACACATGCAGGGACAGACAGACAGACAGACAGAGACACACGCAGGGACAGAATCATATACACCATGGCCCTCAGAATACACCTGGATCTCTGCTATAAACCCCTTAATTGCACCAGATTCCACTCCACTTGAACCCCACTGCTCCTGAGTGCTCCACCTGCCCCCTCATACATGAGCTGCCCCTCACCTGCTCTCCATGAAGCTTTGTGGACTCCAGGACTGCAGCACATCCTCCATCACTGAGCAGCCTGCAGGCACACAGCCCCTCCTCCCTCCACAAGCTGCTGCTGCTGTCGGGGTTTGTCCATGTGACTATGAAGGAGCATGTGACCAGTGATGTCACAGACCTCCTTCTAGCAACTACATTCTACCCATGGATCTGCAGAGACTCCAGCTATCTTGTTTTTTTGGGGGATCTGAGGATGGCACTGTTGTTGTGGGGGAATGTGGATGGCACTGTTGTGCGGGGATCTGTGGACGACACATATATAGCATAGGATCCCCCCTAAGTGCCATCCACACTGATCCTCAATAAGTGACCCCCAACACTCAGAATTAATAGTGGTATAATAAAGCAAAGACCTTTTTTTCTTCAGAATCGCGCCACACTCCGGAGCCCAGTGCCGCCTCCTAGTTAATTTATTCACCTCACTTGCGGCTGACGTAATCTCGCGCAGTGTGTCTGCGTAAGATACGGCGCTTCTCTTCAATTATGTCAGCGCCAATCGTGTATGGGTGGGGCGACCGGCGGTACACATGCCTCATCACAGACAAAAGGAAGACGACAGAGCTGCTGGAAAACCCTGCCAGTCCTGCCACCCTCTTGCTCAGAGGAAACAGAGTGAGGCAGGCTGCGTTACCGTAGTGTTCTGCTACAGATTAGATGTGCCTGATATGGAAACAGACAGCAGAAGGGTGCAGGCGGAGTGAATAGCTTATTGGTTACTTATTTATATAGCATGTTCAGAAGGTAAAATACCTTTCCCTTAAATAATTTTGACTAAAAACATTGCATTCACTATCCATGTTATCCCATTACTGCTTTACACAATAAACTACTACTGTAACATATGTTTTATTCTGTTTTTGGTGTTGCCCAGGTCTGGTGGGGGTCCATCCCTGGGAACACATTCCTGCTGCAAACATAGAACGTGCTACGGTCAGAGGTGTCTTTGTTTAGTTTTGGTGTTGTCCAGGTCTGGTGGGGGTCCATTCCTGCTGCAAACTTAGAACCTGCTGCAGTTAGAGGTGTCTTCGCTTAGTTTTGCTGTTGCCCAGGTCTTGTGGGGGTCCATTCCTGGAAACACATTCCTGCTGCACATTTAGAAGCTGCTGTTGTCCTGCTGAGTATTGCCAAGCTATGTGTAGGCCTTATACTTGACCATTACCAAAAGCCTGAGGCTGCTGCTGCCTGTCATGATCATGCTGATTCATCTATGGGCCTTTCACCACACAGTTACCTGCTGCTGCCTGTCCTGCTGAGTATTGCTAAGCTATGTGTAGGCCTTATACTCGACCATTACGAAAAGCCTGCTGTTGCTGCTGCTGCCTGTCATGATCATGCTGAGTTATCTATGGGCCTTTTACCACAACATTACCTTCTGCTGCTTGTCCTGCTGAGTATTGCCAAGCTATGTGTAGGCCTTATACTCGACCATTACAAAAAGCCTGCTGTGCCTGTCATGATCATGCTGAGTTATCTATGGGATTTTTACCACAACATTACCTTCTGCTGCTTGTCCTGCTGAGTATTGCCAAGCTATGTGTAGGCATTATACTCGACCGTTACCAAAAGCCTGCTGTTGCTGCTGCTTATGCTGCTGTATATCATGATCATGCTGATTTATCTATGCGCCTTTTACCACACCATTACCTGCTGCTGCCTTTCCTGCTGAGTTGGGCCGAGATATGTGTAGGCTTTATACTCAAACATTACCAAAAGCCTTCAGCTGATGCTGCTGCAGCTGTCTGATATGATCATGCTGATTTATGTTTAGCCTTATACTACACAATTACCTTTACCTGGTGCTGCTGTTGCCTGTCCTGGATCAGCTTAGTTAGTCCCATCGATTTTTAGACCTTATACTACAGTGTTAACATTTACCTACTTGGCTTTGTAATGTTCCTGCGTAGTTGAGTCTAGAAATTTGTAGTCCTTAATACTACAGAGTTACCATTTACATGCTGCTGTCTGACATGATACTGCTGGGCTCAGACTGCTTGGCTGATTTGCAAGGGGGTGAGGTAAAGGCAGATGCCCATGGGCTGCAGGTGCCAACTCTGCGCTTTCAGCAGGGGACCGGGTGGGAGACAATGTAAAGGAGCTGGAGGCACTGTCAGCAACCCAATCTACTATCGCTTGTAATTGTTCTGGCCTCACCATTCGTAGAGAGGCATTCGGGCCTACAAAATAAATATACTTCCCAGACAGGGATGCAGTGCAGCGGTACTTTGAAAGAATAAAGGGGTACAGATCACCCAGTAATCTAAACGCCACCGATTTTACAGAATATATTTCGCTGTCAGGTATGCAGTGCAGGGGTACTTTGAAAGAAAAAATGGGTAAAGATCAAATAGCAATCTAAAAGAATTGAAAGAATATATTTCCAAGGCAGGTATGCAGTACAGGAGTAGTTTGAAAGAAAAAAGGGGTACAGATCACCCAGCAATGTAAACGCCACAGAATTTACGGAATATATTTCCCTGTCAGATATGCAGTGCAGGGTACTTTGAAAGAAAAGTGGGGTAGATTTCACCGAGTAATCTAAACACCACTGAATTTACAGAATATATTTCGCTGTCAGGTATGCAGTGCAAAGGTACTTTGAAAGAAAAAAAGGGTAAAGATCACACAGCAATCTAAACGCCACCGAATTGAAAGAATATATTTCCCAGTCAGGGATGCCGTGCAGGGTAGTTTGAAACAAAAGAGGGTACAGATCACTCAGTAATCGAAACGCATGCCGAATTTACAGAATATATTGCCCTGTCAGATATGCAGTGCAGGAGAACTTTGAAAGAAAAAAGGGGGTACAGATCACCCAGCAACCTAAACGCCGCCAAACTGAAAGAATATATTTCCATGTCAGGTATGGAGTGCAGGGGTACTTTGAAAGAAAAAAGGGTACAGATCACCCGGCAATCTAAATGCCGCCGAATTGAAAGAATATATTTCCCAGTCAGGTATGCAGTGCAGGAGAAGTTTGAAAGAAAAGAGGTGTACAGATTACCCAGCAATCTAAATGCCGCGAATTTACAGAATATATTTCCTTGTCAGGTAACCAGTGCAGTGATAGTTTGAAAGAAAAGAGGGGTACAGATCACCCAGCAATCTAAACGCTGCCGAATTGAAACAATATATTTCCCTGTCAGGAATGCAGTGCATAAGTAGTTTGAAAGAAAAAAGGGGAACAGATCACTCAGCAATCTAAATGCCACCGAATTTAAAGAATATATTTCCCAGTCAGGTATGCAGTGCAGTGGTAGTTTGAAAGAAAACAGCGGTACAGATCACCTAGCAATCTAAATGCTATCAAATTTAAAGAATATATTCCCCTGTCAGGTATGCAGTGCGGGGGTAGTTTGAAAGAGAAAAGGGGTGAAGATCAGCCAGCAATCTAAACGCTGCCGAATTTACGGAATAGATTTCCCTGTCAGATATGCAGTGCAGGGGTAGTTTGAAAGAAAAAAGTTGTACAGATCACCCAGTAATCTAAATGCCACCGAATTTACAGAATATATCTTCCTGTCAGGTAAGCAGTGCAGGGGTACTTTGAAAGAAAAAAGGTGTACAGATCACCCAGCAATCTAAATGCCGCCGAATATAAAGAATATATTTCCCAGTCAGGTATGCAGTGCAGTGGTAGTTTGAAAGAAAACAGGGGTACAGATCTCCCAGAAGTCTAAACGCCACTGAATTTAAAGAATATATTTCCCTGTCAGGTATGCAATGAAGGAGTAGTTTGAAAGAAAAAAGGGGTTCAGATCACCAAGCGATCTAAACGCTGCCGAATTTAAAGAATATATTTCCCAGTCAGGTATGCAGTGCATAAGTAGTTTGAAAGAAAAAAGGGGAACAGATCACCCAGCAATCTAAATGCCGCCGATTTGAAAGAATATATTTCCCAGTCAGGTATGCAGTGCAGTGGTAGTTTGAAAGAAAACAGGGGTACAGATCTCCCAGAAGTCTAAACGCCACTGAATTTACAGAATATATTTCCCTGTCAGGTATGCAATGAAGGAGTAGTTTGAAAGAAAAAAGGGGTTCAGATCACCAAGCGATCTAAACGCCGCCGAATTTAAAGAATATATTTCCCAGTCAGGTATGCAGTGCAGGGGTACTTTAAAAGAAAAAGGGGAAAAGCTCACCGAGCAATGTAAAAGACGCCAAATTGAAAGAATATATTTCCCAGTCAGGTGTGCAGTGCAGAGGTACTTTGAAAGAAAAAGGGGTACCGATCACCCAGCAATCTAAATGCCGCCGAATTTAAAAATATATTTCCCAGTCAGGTATGCAGTTCAGGGGTAGTGTTGAGCGAACAGTTCGAGGCATCGTGCCGCATAAGAAGACACACAAAGCACTGAGGAAGGGGGGCAACCGTAACTCTTGCACCAGGGCCCATGAGCCTTTAGCTACCCACTGACCTATGGTACACTATTTGACACATAGAGGCACACGCTGTGGACATTACATGTTGCACAATTAATGCAAATTCCCCAAATATTCAGTGGTTTTAACTGTGGTACAGTATTTGACACGTGCACATGCTCTGGACACTAATTGTTGCATAAATAATGTAAATTTCCCAAAATACACTGATTTCACCTGTGGTACAGTATTTGATAGTGTTGAGCGAACAGTTCGAGCATCGTTCGGGTTCGTACCGAATTTTGGGGTGTCGGGACACGGACCCGAACCCGGACATTTTCAAAAAAGTTCGGGTTCGGATTTGTTGTTCGGTCGATTACTTCCTGCTTTCTGAAGGGCTGCACAGCAGCCAATCAGCTAGCGTTTTACTTCTTGCCCTAAGAGCCCATCACGGCCATGCCTACTAATGGCATGGCTGTGATTGGCCAAGATGCAGCATGTGACCCAGCCTCTATTTAAGCTGGAGTCACGTAGCGCAGCACGTCACAATGCTCTGATTAGTGTAGGGAGAGGACGCAGCTTCTGTCAGGGCGAGATTAGGCAGGGTAAAGTCAGCAACAGCACCTAATGAACGGATCGATCTACAGCTGTGAATGATTGAACTTCTGCAAGTTACTTGCTCACTGGTTTTTAGGCTGCACAGAGCGTTTTTCTGTCACTTATTTTCTGGGTTGATCGGCGGCCATTTTGTGACTTGTGGTGCACCAGAAGAAGCTGCCACCAAGTCCATCAATCCGTCAATACTATTTTTTTTTGCTATATCCTACATCAGGGGCTTGGCTATGCTAATTGTCACCCCTAGAAACTCAGGATAGCAATTTCTATATTTTATTAAGGGTTAAATACAATTGCCCAAATAGCAATCCCCTAAATCTGGTGTTCCAGCTTTGGCTAGACAAGTATAATACTGTCTGCTGTCTGGCAAAGGATAGATTATTTTCTGTGGTGAAATTCAATTGCCAAAATAGCAATACCATAAATCAGTGGTTTCAGCTGTGGCTGGCAAAATATAATAGTGTCCGCCAAAACATATATTTTGTTCTGGGGTGTAATTCACTTGCCAAAATAGCAATACCCTGAATCTGGTGTCCCAGCTGTTGCAGGCCAGGTTTCATAGTGTCCACCAAAACATATATTTTGTTCTTGGGTGAAATTAATCTGCCAAAAAAGCAATACCCTGAATCTAGTGTCCCAGCTGTTGCAGGCCAGGTTTCATAGTGTCCGCCAAAACATATATTTTGTTCTGGGGTGAAATTCAATTGCCAAAATAGCAATACCATAAATCAGTGGTTTCAGCTGTGGCTGGCAAAATATAATAGTGTCCGCCAAAACATATATTTTGTTCTGGGTTGTAATTCACTTGCCAAAATAGCAATACCCTGAATCTGGAGTCCCAGCTGTTGCAGGCCAGGTTTCATAATGTCCACCAAAACATATATTTTGTTCTGGGGTGAAATTAATCTGCCAAAATAGCAATACCCTGAAACTGGTGTCCCAGCTGTTGCAGGCCAGGTTTCATAGTGTCCGCCAAAACATATATTTTGTTCTGGGGTGAAATTCAATTGCCAAAATAGCAATACCATAAATCAGTGGTTTCAGCTGTGGCTGGCAAAATATAATAGTGTCCGCCAAAACATATATTTTGTTCTGGGGTGTAATTCACTTGCCAAAATAGCAATACCCTGAATCTGGTGTCCCAGCTGTTGCAGGCCAGGTTTCATATTGTCCGCCAAAACATATATTTTGTTCTGGGGTGAAATTAATTTGCCAAAATAGCAATACACTGAATCTGGTGTCCCAGCTGTTGCAGGCCACGTTTCATAGTGTCCGCCAAAACATATATTTTGTTCTGGGGTGAAATTAATCTGCCAAAATAGCAATACCCTGAATCTGGTGTCCCAGCTGTTGCAGGCCAGGTTTCATAGTGTCCGCCAAAACATTTATTTTGTTCTGGGGTGAAATTCAATTGCCAAAATAGCAATACCATAAATCAGTGGTTTCAGCTGTGGCTGGCAAAATATAATAGTGTCCGCCAAAACATATATTTTGTTCTGGGGTGAAATTCAATTGCCAAAATAGCAATACCATAAATCAGTGGTTTCAGCTGTGGATGGCAAAATATAATAGTGTCCGCCAAAACATATATTTTGTTCTGGGGTGAAATTAATTTGCCAAAATAGCAATACCCTGAATCTGGTGTCCCAGCTGTTGCAGGCCAATTGTAAATCTGTCCATAAAAGGATACCTTTCATCCAGGGCCTAAATACTAGCCCTAAAAGAGATATTCCCCTAAATCAGTGGTTACTGCTGTGCCTGGATTAGTGTAATACGCTACATAAACAAATAGGCAGATAGTGTTAGGTGCTTGTAAAAAAAGGCCTGAATTTGAAATCAATACATTGGCCCAAATATTTTTTTTCTTATTGTGGTGCTTGGTGAACGGTAACAATGAGGAAAACATCTAGTAAGGGACGCGGACGCGGTCGTGGTGGTGTTAGTGTACCCTCTGGTGCTGGGAGAGGACGTGGCCATTCTGCCACAGCCACACGTCCTAGTGAACCAACTACTTCAGGTTCCAGTACCCGCCAGAATTTACAGCGATATTTGGTGGGGCCCAATGCCGTTCTAAGGATGGTAAGGCCTGAGCAGGTACAGGCGCTAGTCAATTGAGTGGCCGACAGTGGATCCAGCATGTTCACAACATTATATCCCACCCAGTCTTCTGCTGAAAGCGCACAGGTGGCACCTGAAAACCAAGCCCATCAGTCTGTCACATCACCCCCATGCATATCAGGGAAACTGTCAGAGCCTCAAGTTATGCGGCAGTCTCTTATGCTGTTTGAAGACTCTGCTGGCAGGGTTTCCCAAGGAAATCCACCTAGCCCTTCCCCAGTGGTGGAAGACATAGAATGCACTGATGCACAACCACTGATGTTTCCTGATGATGAGGACATGGGAATACCACCTCATCGGAGTCCGCACGTCTCTGATGATGACGAAACAAAGGTGCCAACTGCTGCGTCTTTCTGCAGTGTGCAGACCGAACAGGAGGTCAGGGAGGAAGACGATGCAGGGGACGATGAGGTCCTAGACCCCACATGGAATGAAGGTCGTGCCACTGACTTTCATAGTTCAGAGGAAGAGGCAGTGGTGAGACCGAGCCAACAGCGTAGCAAAAGAGGGAGCAGGGGGCAAAAGCAGACCAGCCGCCGCCAAGAGAGTTCGCCTGCTACTGGCCACCGCCACCAGGGACCGAGCACCCCAAAGGCAGCTTCAAGGAGTTCCCTGGCATGGCACTTCTTTAAACAATGTGCTGACGACAAGACCCAAGTGGTTTGCACGCTGTGCCATCAGATCCTGAAGCGAGGCATTAACGTTCTGACCCTTAGCACAACCTGCATGACCAGGCATCTACATTCAAAGCATGAACTGCAGTGGAGTAAACACCTTAAAAGCAAGGAACTCACTCAGGCTCCCCCTGCTCCCTCTTCTGCTGCTGCCTCGGCCTCTTCCTCCGCCTCGGGAGGAATGTTGGCACCTGCCGCCCACCAAACAGAGGATGTGCCACTGACAACACCACCTGCGTCACCAAGCATCTCCACCATGTCACACAGCAGCGTTCAGCTCTCCATCTCACAAACCTTGGAGAGAAAGTGTAAATTCCCACCTAGCCACCCTCGAGGCCCTGGGCCTGAATGCCAGCATTTCTAAACTACTGGCCTTTGAAATGCTGTCATTCAGGCTGGTGGACACAGACAGCTTCAAACAGCTGATGTCAATGGCTGTCCCACAGTATGTTGTTCCCAGCCGCCACTACGTCTCCAAGACAGCCGTGCCTTCCCTGCACAACCAAGTATCCGATAAAATCAAGTGTGCACTGCGCAACGCCATCTGTGGCAAGGTCTACCTAACCACAGATACGTGGACCAGTAGCACGGCCAGGGACGCTATATCTCCCTAACTGCACAATGGTTAAATGTAGTGGCGGCTGGGCCGCAGGCGGGGAGTTCCTTGGTGCACGTCCTTCCGCCGCCAAGGATCGCAGGGCATCATTCTTTGCCTCCTTTAGCCTCCTCCTCCTACTCGGCTTCCTCCTCCTCTGCTTCCACCAGCTCATCCAGTCAGCCACACACCTTCACCACCAACTTCAGCACAGCCCGGGTAAACGTCAGCAGGCCATTCTGAAACTCATATGTTTGGGGGACAGGCCCCACACCGCGCAGGAGTTGTGGCGGGGTATTGAACAACAGACCGACGAGTGGTTTCTGCCGGTGGCCCTCAAGCCCGGCCTGGTGGTGTGCGATAATGGGTGAAATCTCGTGGCAGCTCTGGGACTAGCCGGTTTGGCGCACATCCCTTGCCTGGCGCATGTGCTTAATTTGGTGGTGCAGAAGTTCATTCACAACTTCCCGACATGTCAGAGCTGCTGCATAAAGTGAGGGCTGTCTGTGCGTGCTTCCGGCGTTCACATCCTGCCGCTGCTCGCCTGTCTGCGCTACAGGGGAACTTCGGCCTTCCCGCTCACCGCCTCATATGCGACGTGCCCACCATGTGGAACTCCACCTTGCACATGCTGGAGAGACTGTGCGAGCAGCAGCAGGCCATAGTGGAGGTTCAGCTGCAGCATGCGCAGCGTCAGTCGCACTCGCGGAACATCCCACTTCACCACCAATGATTGGGCCTCCATGCGAGACCTGTGTGCCCTGTTGCGCTGTTTCGAGTACTCCACCAACATGGCCAGTGGCGATGACACCGTTATCAGCGTTACAATACCACTTCTATGTCTCCTTGAGAAAGCGCTTAGGGCTATGATGGAAGAGGAGGAGGAGGAGGATGAGGGGTCATTTTTAGCACTTTCAGGCCAGTCTGTTAGAAGTGGCTCAGAGGGAGGTTTTTGCAACAGCAGAGGCCAGGTACAAATGTGGCCAGCCAGGGCCCACTACTGGAGGACGAGGAGGAGGTGGAGGAGGATGAGGATGAAGCAGGTTCACAGCGGGGTGGCACCCGACACAGCTCAGGCCCATCACTGGTGCGTGGCTGGTGGGATACGGAGGACGATGACGATACGCCTCCCACAGAGGACAGCTTGTCCTTACCTCTGGGAGCCTGGCACACATGAGAGACTACATGCTGCAGTGCCTGCGCAACGACAGCAGAGTTGCCCACATTTTAACGTGTGCGGACTACTGGGTTGCCACCCTGCTGGATCCCTGGTACAAAGACAATGTGCCCACCTTACTTCCTGCCCTGGAGCGTGATAGGAAGATGCGCGAGTACAAGCGCACGCTGGTAGAGGCGCTCCTGAGAGCATTCCCGAATGTCACAGTGGAACAGGTGGAAGCCCATGTCGAAGGCAGAGGAGGAGCAAGAGGTCGCCAACGCAGCTGTGTCACGGCCAGCTCCTCTGAGGGCAGGGTTAGCATGGCAGAAATGTGGAAAAGTTTTGTCTCCAAGCCACAGCTAACTGCACCACCACCTGATACGGAACGTGTTAGCAGGAGGCAGCATTTCACTAACATGGTTGAACAGTACGTCTGCACACCCCTCCACGTACTGACTGATGGTTCGGCCCCATTCAACTTCTGGGTCTCCAAATTGTCCACGTGACCAGAGTTAGCATTTTATGCCTTGGAGGTGCTGGCCTGCCCGGCGGCCAGAGTTTTGTCTGAATGTGTATTCAGCACGGCAGGGTGTGTCATTACTGACAAACGCAGCCGCCTGTCCACAGCCAACGTGGACAAGCTAATGTTCATAAAAATGAACCAGGCATGAATCCCACAGGACCTGTCCCTCCCTTGTGCAGAATAGACATTTATAACTGCCTCCCCCTCAACCATGTATTCTTGTACTCCGGGGCACTTCTTTATTGAATCCTCATTTTTTTAACTTTACCATGATCTTGCAGTGCAACCCAAAGTTGAATGTACCTCTCCTCTGTCTGGGTGGTGGGGCCGAAATATCTGAAAGTGGCCTTCTCCGGTGTTGGTTGATATGACGCATGATTCCTTGCTGTGGGACCTCTCTCCTCTGTCTGGGTGCTGGGCCGAAATAACTGAGAGTGGCCTTCTCCAGTGGTGGTTGATATGACGCATGATTCCTTGCTGTGGGACCTCTCTCCTCGGTCTGGGTGCTGGCCGAAATAACTGAAAGTGGCCTTCTCCAGTGGTGGGTAATATGACGCATGAATCCTTGCTGTGGAACCTGTATCCTCGGTCTGGGTGCTGAGTCGAAATAACTGAAAGTGGCCTTCTCCAGTGGTGGGTGATATGACGCATGATTCCTTGCTGTCGGACCTCTCTCCTCGGTCTGGGTGCTGGGCCGAAATAAATGAAAGTGGCCTTCTCCAGTGGTGGGTGATATGACGCATGATTCCTTGCTGTGGGACCTCTCTCTCGGTCTGTGTGCTGGCCGAAATAACTGAAAGTGGCCTTCTCCAGTTGTGCGTGATATGACGCATGATTCCTTGCTGTGGGACCTCTCTCCTCGGTCTGAGTGCTGGCGAAATAACTGAAAGTGGCCTTCTCCAGTGGTGGGTGAAATTACGCATGATTCCTTGCTGTGGAACCTGTATCCTCGGTCAGGGTGCTGGGCCGAAATAACTAAAAGTGGCCTTCTCCAGTGGTGGGTGATATAACGCATGATTCCTTGCTGTGGGACCTCTCTCCTCGGTCTGGGTGCTGGCCGAAATAACTGAAAGTGGCCTTCTCTAGTGGTGGGTGATATGACGCCTTATTCCTTGCTGTGGGACCTGTATCCTCGGTCTGGGTGCCGGGCCGAAATAACTGAAAGTGGCCTTCTCCAGTGGTGGGTGATATGACGCATGATTCCTTGCTTTGGGACCTCTCTCCTCAGTCTGGGTGCTGGCCGACATAACTGAAAGTGGCCTTCTCCAGTGGTGGGTGATATGACGCCTTATTCCTTGCTGTGGGATCTCTCCCCTCTGTCTTGGTGCTGGGCCTAAATAACTGAAAGTGGCCTTCTCCAGTGGTGGGTGATATGACGCATGATTCCTTGCTGTGGGACCTCTCTCCTCTGTCTGGGTGCTGGGGCCGAAATAACTGAAAGTGGCCTTCTCCAGTGGTGGGTGATATGACACATGATTCCTTGCTGTGGGACCTCTCTCCTCTGTCTGGGTGCTGGGGCCGAAATAACTGAAAGTGGCCTTCTCCAGTGTTAAGTGATATGACGCATGATTCCTTGCAGTGGGACCTCTCTCCAATTGATATTGGTTAAATTTTATTTATTTTATTTTATTTTAATTCATTTCCCTACCCACATTTTTTTGCAGGGGATTTACCTACATTTTGCTGCCTTTGGCAGCCCTCTAGCCCGTTCCTGGACTATTTTACAGCCTTTTTAGTGCCTAAAAGTTCGGGTCCCCATTGACTTCAATGGGGTTCGGGTTCAGGATAAAGTTCGGGTCGAGTTCGGATCCCGAACACGAACATTTTCGGGAAGTTCGGCCGAACTTCTCGAACCCGAACATCAATGTTCGCTCATCTCTATTCAGGGGTAGTTTGAAAGAAAAGAGGGGTACAGATTACCCAGCAAACTAAATGCTGCCGAATTTACATAATATATTTCCCTGTCAGGTATGCAGTGCAGGGCTACATTGAAAGAAAACAGGGATAGAGATCACCTAGCAATTTAAATGCTACCAAATTTACAGAATGTATTTACCTGTCAGTTATGCAGTGCAGGGGTAGTTTGAAAGAAAAAGGTGAAGATCACGCAGCAATCTAACCGCTGCCGAAATTACAGAATATATTTCCCAGTCAGGTATGCAGTACAGGGGTACTTTGAAAAAAAGAAGTGGTACAGATCACCCAGCAATCTAAACGCTGCCAAATTTACGAAATAGATTTCACTGTAAGATATGCAGTGCAGGGGTAGTTTGAAAGAAAAAATTGTACACATCACACAGTAATCTAAACGCCACCGAATTTACAGAATATATTTCCCTGTCAGGTAAGCAGTGCAGGGGTGGTTTAAAAAGAAAAAGGTGTACAGATCACCCAGCAATCTGCACGCCGGCGAATTGAAAGAATATATTTATCTGTCAGGTATGCAGTGCATAAATAGTTTGAAAGAAAAAGGGAACAGATCACACAGCAATATTAATGCTGCCAAATTTACATAATATATTTCCCTGTCAGGTATGCATTGCAGTGGTAGTTTGAAAGAAAAGAGAGTACGGATCACCCAGCAATCTAAACGACGCCGAATTGAAAGAATATATTTCTCTGTCAGGTAACCAGTGCAGTGGTAGTTTGAAAGAAAACAGGGGTACAGATCAAATGCTACCGAATTTACTGAATATATTTCCCTGTCAGGTATGCAGTGCAGTGGTAGTTTGAAAGAAAAGAGAGTGCGGATCACCCAGCAATCTAAACGACGCCGAATTGAAAGAATATATTTCCCTGTCAGGTAACCAGTGCAGTGGTAGTTTGAAAGTAAAGAGAGTACGGATCACCCAGCAATCTAAACGCTGCCAAATTGAAACAATATATTTCCCTGTCAGGTATGCAGTGCAGAAGTAGTTTGAAAGAAAAAGGGGTACAGATCACCCAGCAATCTAAATGCTGCCGAATTGAAAGAATATATTTCCCAGTCAGGTATTCAGTGCAGTGGTAGTTTGAAAGAAAACAGGGTACAGATCACCTAGCAATCTAAATGCTACCAAATTTACAGAATATATTCCCCTGTCAGGTATGCAGTGCGGGGTAGTTTGAAAGAGAAAGGGGTGAAGATCAGCCAGCAATCTAAGCGCTGCCGAATTTACCGAATAAATTTCCCTGTCAGATATGCAGTGCAGGGGTAGTTTGAAAGAAAAAAGTTGTACAGATAACCCAGTAATCTAAACGCCACCGAATTCACAGAATATATTTTCCTGTCAGGTAAGCAGTGCAGGGGTAGTTTGAAAGAAAAAATGTGTACAGATCACCCAGCAATCTAAACGCCGCCGAATTGAAAGAATATAATTCTCTGTCAGGTATGCAGTGTATAAGTAGTTTGAAATAAAAAAGGGGTACAGATCA